>BQNB010029496.1:13324-32382 GCA_026074375.1 Tanacetum coccineum | reverse complement strand
GCATTACAAGTCACATGTTTTTCATCACCAAAACATAAAGAGATCGTATAGATTAAATATCATAATATTTGCACTAACACAAACCTCTATTTTCTTGATCTAGTTTATATATTCATAACTTACCTAATAAGTCAATTTCTAATTGTAATACTTAGAAACATATCAGAAAATAAACATATGGGTTAATTTTAGAGCTATTAAAGGTTGAAACCCTTACATGACTTGACTTGATATTGCATATTATTAGATGAAATGTAACTAAGCGGCTGACATATGAGAGCATGAGAGGTCTGGTTTTTAAATTTCATATTTTTAGATGATATCTTGAGGGCTTAAAAGCCCGCTCACCATGTTTAAACTTTTTAAAAGGCCCGCCTGCATCATTAGGAATTTGGAATGTAAGAGATGTTTTCTTAGATTATATATAATACCTCGTAATTTTGGGTCATTATTTTAATCCATATTCTATTGTTTATTTTACACTTGAGAAAATTTTCACTTTTTATGGTTTTACCGAGTAAATTATCTTGCGTTCCTAGTTTAACGTGAACTGTCTTTAGGTTTATTACCCGCCTACGTACTCTACATATTTTTATTATTTCAGATATGTATCCAATATGATATAATTTTATTTTTATCATATACGTTTTCGCTTCGTGGTTCTGCCTTAACTCCTGTTATAAATTACTTTTATACCCGTTGGCCTTAAAACTTACCACTTATTTAGAAATTAAACTAATATTTGTGTTTCCTCATATTTTCACACGTCTAACACCACATGGACTCTCCATGTGGTGTGTTGTCTAAATCTTGTAAAAAATGTTGACACGTGTATGTTTATTATGCATGTAGAAATTTAATAAAAACCACATATTTACTCCCTCCTTCACACAGTTATTATCAAAACACAGAATCTACTCCTCTCCTCCTCTCCATACCCACGACAGCCGCAACACCCCAAGTATCTTAATCTTTTATTTTTCTTCAATTTCAAGTGTTCAAGGTTGTATTATAAGGTTATTCAAGGTGCTCCAAAGGTTTAATTCATCCAATTTCAAGGGTTAATCAAGAATCAAGAAGTTAGGATTTTAATAATATTTTAGGGTTTTTGCAAGACATCATCTCCTCTCTTATGTCTTGTGTTGGTTTGCTTTTTCATCACCTTTTGTAAGCTTAATCCTAAACCTTTCTTTGATTTCTTGATTATTTATGTTCTTGTATAAAGATCCATAAATCCATGTGTTTGTGTTACTTTTCTTGAAAATAAACAAGTGGGTTTTAAATAAAAAGGTTCATGAAGAGGTTGTGTTGTTATGATTAATATGTTGTTACTATGGTTTGTCAAGAAATATTAGTGATATAGTGTGTTGATTGAAGTGTTAGAGATGGGATTATACTAGTTTTGAAAGTAGTTTTTGTGGTGCATTAGGTAGATGATGGAGTTAAGGTTAGTATTGTGATTTGTGAAGTTGTGATTGAGTTTTGGAATAATTTCGGCTAAAATTAGCGTGCTGTCAGAATTTAGTTTATAGGATTAGGATGGCTTAAAAATGTTTCGTACGCGAAAATAACAAGATATATACAACCATTCACACAATCATGAGCACAATGCAAGTATAAAAGTAAAGCGGTAAATGTAAAGAAATAATTAATGTGAAAGGTAAAAGAAAATGCAAACCGACACGGTAATTTATAGTGGTTCGGTCACGAAGATCCTCTTCGCCCTACTCCACTCCTCGAGTATACAACTCGAGAGTTACTTCACTAATCAACAAGCTCCGTTTCGGCGGAGAAAACCTTATACCAATGCTTACATTATTTTCTGACACTAAGCTAGATGTCGAGTCCTTCTTCGGGTACAACCAAACCCGTTATGTTTTATGGCCCAACATAACAAACCTTGTGTTTTATGGCCTAAACACATAAACCGTGTCGCTTACATTATTTTCCGACACTAAGCTAAATGTCGAGTCCTAATCTTAGCTAGAACCAATCTACCACATCACCAATGTATTTTGAGGCCTAAAATACTAACCGACACACAATCTACACTTCCGGATTTATACACTATCCGGATCTACACAAATACACAAGAGTTACAATATAGAAATCAAATCTACTCTATGACATACAAGTGATCAAATGTAATCACTTCTATGCAACCCACCCAATCTACTACATGATATACAAGTAATCAAGGATGATCACTTTCATGTAGAGACATCCTATACTTCACTACATACCCCTTGGTATTAATGGAACTAACATAGAGTGTCATCATGATCCAGACCGTATGCTAGAACCATAATCAAAGATGAAGAAAGAAAACTGTATGCATATATGTGTGTGTGCCGTGGGTTCTCATCAAGAGGAGGGGGGATGAGTTTGCTTGGCTATTTATAGTAGAGCCTTGAGTTGGAAAAGTCCATTCTGTCCAATGGATAATAGGATCTTTGGATAAAAGCATGCACCAACTAGTTTCCCTCCATCTTCTAGAAGCTTAATTCAAATTTGAATTAGCTAGTTTCCCTCCATCTTCTAGAAGCTTAATTCAAATTTAAATTAGCTAGTTTCCCTACATCTTCTAGAAGCTTTGATTGGGCCTTAATGAGCCTTGATGGGCTGAAATCTATTAGGCCTTAATGGGCCGAATTATATTGGGATAACATGTTTGCTTAACCCGATCCAACTAGTAAAGCCTATATGAGTAAGAGTCTCTTTAAAGTAAATAGCTTTGAGTTTATTGACGTAAAATGAACTAAAAATGTGGATTGTTACACATAAGGACCCTTGAGACATACCATGCTAATGAAGGTCACATCATTCGACTAGAACATCATTGGGAACGAAACAACGAGCATCCCCCACTTCGAAGAGGGAATCACGACCATCATAGTTAATGATGACCTTTTTACTTAATAACATTTCGTGTTGTCAAAACTTAAACATTTTCTGCAGCAAATTACCTTCTAATCCGATTTTAAATCGAGGTTTTGACCCCTTTCGGGTCCGAACCGGCATAAACTTATAAAACGAAAGTTGTCTGAAATGAAATTTTACAAAAGATAGAGAGATATTTTAAGCTTGAAAGTGTAAAACGAGGGAGTTAAGCTTGGTCAAAGTCGGACAAATTTTTCTAAAAAGTCAAAGTGTTCATAGCTGATTGGATAATAAAAAGGGCATTTCGAGCGATTTTAGGTCCGTTTGAGCCATAAAATCCTTAGCGAATATAGTAGTAACATTTATATATATTCTATATAGGTTAAGGAACTTTCTAAAACATTATTAAGTAAAGAAGTCATGCCTTTACTAGATGTTATGAATGTTGATATTAAATGAAGGGGTGTTTGGCTAGAGCTTAATTTAGCACCTAAATAAGCAAATTTGGCTTAAGGCCTAAAGAATAATAACCTAGACATGTCCAATAATCTGTGATATAAGTTTGGTGGTGATTGGGATAGCTTATATTGAAATTTTAGGTCGTTTTGGACATGTCTAAAAACGGGACAACGTAGTGTAGGAAATTTGCACCAGCTTTGAAAAATCATAGAAAAATATACGTAGCTCCGTTTGAGATGTTCCTAACATATCCAAAAAGGTGAAAGAGTACATTTTATAGAAAAGGTATTTCGAAACCTTGAAGGTAAGATTAAATAGGTCAAAATCAAATTACTGCAGCGGGTTGCAGAAATTCTGCATAAAAATAGAGTTTTATAAAAAGTGTTATATATATTACAGAGATGGAAGTGAAACGTGGACGTTTAAGTTCTCTTTAGTGCGTTTAGGGTTAATGGACTTAACAAATATTAAGGGACGGTATTAACGTCCGGGATATTTAAACTTTCCTAAAATAGAAAATTTCCAAAAATGGTAACTTTTTGTTTAAGTGTCGTAAACTTAACTAATGATCTTTTATCTTCGTTAAGACACGATTTTACCAATTAAACCAAGACACAACACATGTGGATGCTATTTGATCTCTATAGACGTATTATGCGTTATTTTGTTAAATATATTTCTTTCTCCTAAAGCGCGCCGTTCAATTAGGTCACGGTTAGGATCTTGTGACTTTATTTCTTCGTTGTTGATCATTTCTTTTCTCATCGTTTGCTCAAGGTGCGTTCATAGCCCCTTTTTTCTCTTAAATGTTTTATAAAACTCTACGGGGGAGATTACATGCTAGTTTTGAAAAAATTAAACACAATGATTGCTCTGCGGCCCATATGCCTTGTACCCCCCCAGACTCTCGACGTTATAATCTCGCGGCCCCTTATAAAACTCCCTGAAAAACATGTGTATTGATGGGATTTGGATTGATCCAAATACGTGAATTTATTAACATTTGAGAACCATTTTGGAGGCGCAATTGACATACAGTCCTCTCAGACGCATTCCCAACCCTCGAAACCACCCACGTTTTAATTACATTCCTAGTAAATTCTAGTACTATGAATAGATCTAGTGGGTTTAACTTCCCCGTCCGGGTAAGTAGCGCTCACTTGAATACATTTCAAACAGACGCATTGTATTAAGAATTAAGGTATTTGGCAAATATACCTTCGATGGATTATCTTATATTCTCTTGGTTGATAGTTCGATGTCATGAGCTCGATGCAATAATATTATTACCTGACTTGTATGTGTTGCAATGTCACTCGATGAACAAAACTTGTCTTCTACTTATTTACTTTATAAACTCTATGAATGCACTCAATATTTTTGTTGACCATTTTTCACATGTATGCTCAGGATCTTTTACAGTTCATTGCTTGAAGAAAGTCGCCCGATATCTTCTTGTCTGATCTTGGGCCATATTTTCAATTCGAGTGATAATTTTTAATATTCTAATGTATGTTTAAAATAGTTGTATTCTTTTGAAAACATTATGTTTTTATTGAAACTTGTTGGGACCTGCTTTGCAAACTCTGATATTTTAAAATATATCAAATGTGAAACATTTTGAAACTTATTTTATAAATGTCTCTTTTGATGTTGTTTTCCGTGCCACTTGTACTTTGCTGGACTTATGTAAGTAGCACCCCATGTTGTATTCCGCTGCATTTCGAATTTGGGGGTGTTATAGATTGGTACCAGAGCACTCGTTATAGAGAACTAGGTCGTTTTCAAAACCCAGACTATAACTATTTTTCATAATTAAGAGTCTTTCCTCGTGTTATCCGATTCCTAGTGTTAATATTTTACTTCCAGACGCGCATCACTACTAGTATTGTATAAAGATATTTATATACACACACTATTTGCTTTTCGATCTCTTATGCTTATCTTCGAGAGTATCACTAGTTATTTATATAAATGTAATTTATATAAATGTTGACTATTTTTGATCACTTATATCTACACATTTTAGAGGTCACTATATTTTGTCATATACTGTTGTTTATATAAATACTATACCTTCCTCAAGACATTGCGAGAATGCATAATGATCTCTAGACATTTCTCAAGACATCATGAGTGATACGATGATCTCCAAAACTTTTTCATAACTTTACTTAATTCTCTTTTTGATGATATCGAAATTTGACATAGTTTGTCGACCCATTGGTTATTTTACTGCTCGACTTCGAGTTTGAACACTCGCTTCATACTTTTGAAACACATACGTCATCACGTAACCTACTACATAGAAACATGCTGGCAAACTGGAATACGACAATAAAATTGTCCCCTCGTATATGGCGCCTTGAAGCACATACTTTTGGAACACGACTCATTAACGACTCATTCTTTTCTCTTTACTTCTTGTGATTCTGGAGAATCATGCCGCCAAGAAGACAATCTCTAGGTTCAGCAAATATCAAATGACTCATAGCCCAACATATGGTTGACATGCTCTTTCACCTAGAGCGGAACGAGATCTGAGATGCCGAGAATGAATCACGCATAATATAACACCCCAAAAATATGTCTTAGCGAAATGGTAACCGGGGGCGTTACTTCATAATACAATAGCATAAGATATAAGAGAACGACCTCTAAATGAGTCGTTTGAAAGATAACCTTGTTGGTTTAATTCAAATTTAAAAAGTTATAACATTTGTCCCGAAGTTGCATCGAAATGAAAGATTGAAAATAATACAACGAGATTGATAGTTTGAATGCAAGTAGAAATTCATGAATGAAATCTTGATAAGTTTAGACTCCAATGCACATCAAGAACATCAAGCAGCTTATTCACCGGAGAAATACATGCTTAAAAGTGTCGACATAAAGTTGGTGAGTTCATAGGTTTATGTAAGTATAAATGTTAGACCGCAAGATTTCAAAGTGTATGATAAATGTAACACATACAATATCATAAAATGTAATTACGATTTCACTAAGCTCATGACACTGAAGCTACAACAATGTATGTGTGCCAATTAATTTTAGGTAATCAATGTACCCGTGCAGATGTTCAATCCGCAACATCTAATATCCGATATGGTATACGTCCCTTGGCTGTGTTTTGATCCTACTCTGTGGATGGGATTGTGCTTTCCAATAGTCTATTATAAACATACGCGCCTACCACACAATAATTAACAGTTCATCGTATTGTGGGCTATGGGGGTGATCCTGACTACTTAGGCAAAATCCGTAATCATTGTAAAAATTGAAAAGTATTGTACTTGCGTCCTATTGTGAAAACAAGTCATGTATCTCACCCCGAGATTTGTAAAGTAATTGTAAACAAGTTTGTAATTGAGTATGTAAACGAGTATACAAACAAGTATGAAAACGAGTGTGTAACGAGTATGTAAACGAGTATGAAAACGAGTATGTAAACGAGTTTGTAAATAAGCATTATTTTCTCCCAAAATAGTCAAAACAAGTAAAATATGGGCTATGAGACTCACCTCAAGTGATGGTATTGATTTTGGAATAATCAACAAGGAATGTCGTTACAAAGGACCGGTATGCAATCTATTTAATTATAGGTCGATTAAGAATAATGCAAGTGAATATAAAATAATGCACTATATTTTATATTGTTATATCACCACCTAATAGTTGTATTTTAGTTTAATAACTCAAAATAACGTTTATGTCAAGTTCATCATTTAATTTCCAAGTATATACTTTCGTAATAGTTTCTAATTGTTCAAAAATTAATTATAGTCTAGTTCGCTTGATTTAGTATTTTTATTATTTTTACAACGTACAACTTATTTCTTGTGTTTACTAATTTATAAAATAATAGTTATTAAGTTTATAACGTTATAAATATTATTACAGTGATTAATATATTATTTTCTAAGGTTTTTTAGTCCAGACGGACTAAAAAACACTCGAAAACACTATTTTTAAGTTCTAACAGCTTTTACACTTAATAAAATGCGCGCAGGTAAGTTATGGTAAATTCAAAAAAATCGTCCAAGTTTGATTGAGTATAACTCCTCCATTTTACACTTTCGGCCTTCAAAACTCGCGATATTATTACCAAAATTCATTCCGAGCAAGTTGTTGTTTTACACTTAAGCCGGTTCGGAGACCCGAAAGGGGTCAAATATTACTTAAAACTAATTCTGCCATATTGGTAAAAAAAATATTTGTCGAATATGTTATAAACTTGTTTTGACGCGTATTCTCCTTGTTATAAAATCCGTTTTCGAGTTTTTTTATATGACATACATCATTTTTAAGTGTTCTAACTGATTATTTATGGTTTAACTTCGTCAAAATTCCTAAATTCCACTGCCTCGGAGTCGGCTGTTAGGGAGGTTTATATAACTTCCATAATCTATAATGTTAACCTTATATTTCAACAAAACATACCTTCTACCTAACTCTTCATCTACATTCACAATTAACACATCCAAACTAACCTAATCCCATCTAACTCTTCACAACATAATGAATAAAACATGAAATAAATTATAACACTAAATAAGCTAGTTTATGAACCACAAAATTAACAACATGTTTAATAATTATATATGTAAGTCTTGATCTTGTTTTCATTGTAAATCCTTTAAAAATATAACTAGTTGATGATATAACTATATATACAAGATGTGCATATGAAAATAACAATAATGAAAGTATGGAAAAAAATGTATGAACCTTGGTGATGGAGGATGGTAAAAACATAACCCTAGATCAAACCCCAAATTTGTTTCATAACTAATTAAACCCTTTAGAAATTCCTTAGAAAAATACTTGTAATATCAAAAACCAATTTCTTCTTGCTTTACAAATGTGAGCCGTGGGTATGGAAGGAGAAAAAGAGAGATTTTGCTTTGTTTTTTGAATAATGAAATGGGAAGTAAAAATGAAGTGTAGTATATATAGGACTTAGCTAGGAAATATCTAGGAGATATTTAGGGGACCACGGGACACAAAACTTAATGAAGGCATAAGGGGGGGCGTGGGTTTGTAAGAGGGGTGGGTGGGTTTGGCTTGTGTAAGAAGAAAATGAAGACTTTATGTACTAGTTGGTAAATATTAAGTGTAGTACAGATTTGGTAGTATTTTGTGTATTATTTGGGAATAATGGGGAGGGAAATATTAAATTTTGATAAGGTATAAGTATTGTGGGTATTGATAAAGGTGGTATGGTTTACATGTATGCGTAAAGGTTCAAAATGCAAAACGTAAGCGTTTTACGTAGAACATAAAAATAAAATATGAAAAGTTATATTTTATATTCGTAATAATTATATAACACTTATTTGATATAAATTTATATTTGTTTAATGCTGGTTTACGTTAATTGTTGATTTTCAGTTTACGCGATTTAACTTAACGGTTGAAACTAAAAGTAAACATGTAAATGTTCAAAGTAAATAGTTTTGAGTTTATTGACGTAAAATGAACTAAAAATGTGGATTGTTACACATAAGGACCCTTGAGACAGACCAGGCTAATGAAGGTCACACCATTCGACTAGAAAATCATTGGGAACTAAACAACCAGCAGCCCCCACTTCAAAGAGGGAATCACGACCATCATAGTTAATGATGACCTTTTTACTTAATAAAATTTTGTGTTGTCAAAACTTAAACATTTTTTGCAGCAAATTACCTTCTAATCCGATTTTAAATCGAGGTTTTGACCTCTTTCGGGTCCGAACCAGCATAAACTCATAAAACGCAAGTTGTCTGAAATGAAATTTTATGAAAGATAGCGAGAGATTTTAAGATTGAAAGTGTAAAATGAGAGAGTTAAGCTTGGTCAAATTCAGAAAAAAATTCTGAAAAAGTCAAAGGTTATGCGTGATTATGATAACAAAAAAGGGCTTTCAAGCGGATTTTGGGTCCGTTTGAGCCATAAAATCCTGAGCGAATATGGTAGTAACATTTATATATATTCTATATACGTTAAGGAACCTTCTAAAACATTATTAAGTAAAGAAGTCATGCCTTTACTAGATGTTATGAATGTTGATATTAAATGAAGGCGCTTTCCTGGTTCTTTTTAAGAAATATCGTCGAGTGTTTGGCTGAGCTTATTTAGCACCTAATAAGCAAAATTTGATAAGGCCTATAAGAATAATAACTAGACTTGTCTAATATCTGTGATATTAGGTTTGTGGTGATCGGATTGACCTTATAATGAAATTTTAGGTCGTTTTGGACATGTCTAAAAACGGGACAACATAGTGTAGGAAATTTGCACTAGCTTTAAAAAACCATAGAAAAATATACGTAGCTCCGTTTGAGATGTTCCTTACATATCAAGAAAGGTGAAAGAGTCTATTTTATAGAAAAAGTATTTCGAAACCTTGAAGGTAAGATTAAATAGGTCAAAATCAAATTATTGCAGCGGGTTGCAAAAATTCTACATAAAAAGAGAGTTTTATAAAAAGTGTTATATAAATTAGAGAGATAGAAGTGAAACGTAGACGTTTAAGTTCTCTTTAGTATGTTTAGGGTTAATGGACTTAACAAATATTAGGGGACAGTATTAACGTCCTGGATATCTAAACTTTCCTAAAATAGATACTTTCCAAAAATGGTAACTTTTTGTCTAAGTGTCGTAAACTTAACTAATGATCTTTTATCTTCGTTAAGACATGATTTTACCAATTAAACCAAGACACAACACATGTGGATGCTATTTGATCTCTATAGACGCATTATGCGTTATTTTGTTAAATATATTTCTTTCTCCTAAAGCGCGTCGTTCAATTAGGTCGCGGTTAGCAACTCGTGACTTCATTTCTTTGTTGTTGATCATTTATTTTCTCATCGTTTGCCAAGGTGCGTTCATAGTCCCTTTTTCCTTATCTAATGTTTTTCAAACTCTACGAGGGAGATTACATGCTAGTTTTGCAAAAACTAAACACAATGATTGATGGGTATACTTGACCCGAATACGTGAAATTAGTTTTACAAAATTAAACACAAATGATTGATGGGTATGCTTGAGCCGAATACGTGAATTATTGACATTGAGTACCATTTGCCTGAAAAGTCCCTAATGTCATGAACCGTTAATTACATTCCTGGTAAATGCTAGTACTATGAATAGATCTATTGGGTTTAACAACCCCGTCCGGGTGAGTAATGCTAACTTAAATACATGTCAAACGGATGCATTGTATTGAGAATTAAGGTATTTGGCAAATATACCTTCGATGGGTAAAATCTTATATTATCTTGGTTAACGTTCGGTGTCATGAGCTCGATGCAATAATATTATTACCTGACTTGTATGTGTTGCAATGTTTTCACTCGTTGAACAAAATTGGTGTTCCTACTTAATTTCCTTTATTAACATACTCTTGTATAGATACACTGAACATTTTTGTTGGAATGTTTTTCGCTCATGTTATACTTAGGTCTTTTAAGTACATTGCTCGAACTGGAAGTTTCAGTCGGATATCTTTTGTTAAGAATTTGGCATATTTTCAAAATTTCGGATGAGACTAATTTTAAAACTTTTATGTTATAAGTTGAAAACAATTGTGTTCTTTGAAAACATTGTATTTTTATTGAAACTGATTGCGGGATCTCTTCTGCAATCCTCTATTATTTTAAAATATATTCAACAATGTGAAACATTTTGAAACTTATTTTAAAAACCTCTCTTTTGAGGTCGTTTTCCATAACTTGTACTTTGTGACTATGAAGTAGCACCCCATGTTGTATTCCGATGCGTTCTGAATTTCAGGGTGTTACATTATAGTGGCACAATTAGAAAACCATAATTACTGAAAAAGTATTTAGTTGCATAAAATAAAATTGACACTAGTTCTAGTAAGCTAATATGAGAGACCCGAGTTTGTGCCACTATTAACAACGTACATTAATGGCATAAAGTGCAAAGTGCCACTAAATATTTTGATAACTTTTAGTGACACATAATGATATGCCATACAGTGGAATATATATGTTTTGCCACTAGAAATGTGTGCCACTAAATGGCAATTTTTTGTAGTGCTCATAATGATATAATTTTCGTTCATAGATTCGCAAGGATACGTCAATCACTTAACTAATACTACCTCCGTCCCACATTAAGTGTCCTGTTTGACCTTTTTAAGTCTTTTTTCTTCATCTTTGACCTTAATTATTTCTTTTTATGTTAAATGATATTTGATGCAAAATATATGAATTAATAGAGTTTTGAATGTATTTTTCATTGGTATAATTTCCATTAAGTATTATTTAACACAAACACAAATATTTACGGTCAAAGTTGATGTAAAAAGACCTTAAAAAGTCAAACTAGACACTTAATATGGGACGGAGAGAGTATATTTTATATCGATGTTGAGGAATATAAGTCACAGGATCATGGTGAACCTGTTAACCATAAAGATGCATTGTCAAATCTTAAATTCGATAAATGACTCAAATTAGGAATGTGAAGATGTTGTTTGTTTCTTTGTGTCGAACTCATAAAGACAATGTTGTACACATAATTAATGTATACATTATGACAAGAATTTTTATCATACTTAAGCAATTGACTGTGAATAAATATTATTTCTATGCGTTTTAATTATATAAAGATAATTTATTGTCATACTAGTTTTCATGTAGACGTAATATGGCAATGGAATTTAAAAACTCTTTCTTGATGATTATTATTGTGAGGACGGTGAGTAATCAAAGGAGTTTATGAAGTTATATAATCTTTATGAAGTGTACAAAAGGAAAGAATCCAAGTATGGATTATTGCAAGCATCTAGGAGCGAAATCTTAAGTTTAATTGTTAAATAAATCACTTGCTTGATTTAAATTTAATTATAACTAAGATAACTCTTGAGTACTCATAAAAGCTAGTGGGAGCATTATGTTTTTTTCTCTTTAAATCGTATATGTTGTATAACATATGGGCAGTAACATTCTATCTAAGCTAGGTGTTGATCCTTAGCTTGGAATGAAACTTCACTCGAGAGATTTAGGAAATGAAACATACAACCTTTGAATATATGTTTATTAAAATAAACATATGTGGTAAATAAGTATAACACAACATGACATACCATTTAGCAGGTCTCAATAGATACATATCTTTAGATAAGTTAAAACATGAATGAAATCTTAAGTCTGGCTTAAGGACTCATTATTTACATCATATTGTGTAGAAGAATAGTTGTATCATGCATGAGTGCAAGATGATTTGAAAACATTAGTATCTAATTGAAAGTTATTAGATAACTATTAAATTGAATATTTTAATGGAATATGTTTGAATTTGAGAATTCATTCATAGATTTGGAGTCATCCATAGTAATGAAAAAATCTAAGGATATACATTGCAACAATTAATTGTGCAATTAGAATAAACCAATGAACTTGAGGTTCATGAGGTGCCAAACATTATCAACAACTAACTCTTTTCTAAATAGAAAAGAGTTTATATACCCCGTCGCGTTAAATGACGCGCGAGATATTTAACTAGGACCCGGGCTCGGGTTTTGCTTGGGATTAAACCCGAAACATATACAATATTAGATTATCTATCGAGCCCGATTTCCGATATTATACTATTACAACATTAACTAATTAAATGACCGAGACCCGTACACGTAATGAACGAACTTCGAGTTTGGCTCAATATTTTGAGGCTAACAATACTCCTATTAGAATGCACATGTACAGACAATTATCATATATGTTCAAGAACTTCACAAACTGAATTTTTGAAATAAGTATTCACATAATTCTGAAAGATCAAAACCACTTGAATTTCATGAAATCTATGCCTTGTCAACAAGTATGATTGTCGTATCTTGAGGCATGATTCTTCAACTAGGATCATTGTGCATTGATCTATTTAGTATTTAGATAAGAGATGTTAAACAATTATTATTTATATAATGAATTAAAGTACTTGGTATGTTTGTTTTCATTTAATATTAATTGTATCGTATATCTGCATGTTTAATCCGTGAATAATTTTTGTTATTCTAAAATTGCGTGGGTTCGACATTGATAGTGGCAAAGTGGTGGTGATAAGGTGGATGAAGAAGAATAGTAGATTGAAATGAGGAAAAAGTATGGAGATGAGCGATGATTATTAGGTAAAAAATGATGAGAAATGTAGATTAATCTTTTAGTCAGTTTTTAGGGGTAAAACATAGTTCTAGAAATGCCCTTCCATCATTTATATAATAACACCTGAACTTCTAATTAATTACCTTTATGCCATCGTTGTTTATAGCCATTGATCAAAAAATAAAAGGTTAAGATTGGTTTTCGCAGTTCTATATATATATATATATATATGTATATACTAGTAACATACCCCGCCCAATGGGCGGGTTCACTTCATAATAATATTGTAATAATTACCTTATACTTCAGCCAAACAAAACAAAGAAGACGACCAACTTGCAAAAGACTTCAAATAAACCAATATATGCATATACAATATCTAAAAACTCATATATACACATACGACAGATCATCAGTAATTCATTCTAGGATTCATAATGCTTTATTCTTTACATGTGCAAAATAAATGAAAGTGGAGCAAAATAATGCATTAACAATGGAATACAAAAGCACAATGTGTCCATCCATTATTAATAGTTACTTTTTAGTATCATCTGTTGAGGCGCCTATTCCAAAAAATAATATTTACTCAACTTGTCACTAAAAAGTCAGATATTTAACAATTTATCTCATACATTCATATCAAACAGTTGAATAACAACAAGCATAACAGACACTGTGAAGAAAAAACAGTTATCAGCAGATATATGTGCACTATCAATAAAATGCAAAAAACACATGTTTACCTTGGTGGTCTCGTAGTGATTCCACCCAACCTCAGATGATAATTTACCTAACAAATAGTATTTGTGTCCAACAGTAAGCCAGGTACAATAAAACTAACTTGGATCTAAATAATTGAGTGTAAAGTTAAACTGGTCAAAAACCTTCATTAATTGAATAAGCATAGTGTATCATTTTAAATTGACTGCTTTCACTTATCGTTAACTGATTTTTTTCAAGCATAAAAAACAATCAATGAAAATAAAAACCAAAAAACCCCATTAATATAAGGCTTATGAAAATCAATATGAAAAACAAAAAAAAAAAAAAAAATCAATATGAAAATCAAAATCCTAAAAAGATAAAAGACATTAAATCATCTAAATTAGAACAAAAAATTGTAACATAACCTAAACATATGTTTGACCGTCACTGATTGATTTTTGAATGATATGTGATTGCTTTTTATTTGAGGTTTAGGATCAAAATTTTCATATATGATTTTGGTGCGTGTGTTTTTAAATAATATGAGTTTATTCAGTATTAGGGCTTATCTATTAGGATTTTCTTGATTAAAAAGTCAGATATCTATATAGTATAGATTTGGATAAATATATGCCATATAATTAGGAAGTATATCTTGATATATTTTTGAAAATTAAAAAATATCTTTTTGAAAATCAAAAGATATCATTAGTTTATTTTTAGAAGATATTATTATTGTTTTGGATAGTAAAACACAATTGGTGGCTTGGCTCAGTAGGTAAATTTCGTTGCATCTAAACCATAGGTCATGAGTTCAAACATTGCCAATGCCTATAATTTTTAAAAAACCGATATTTATTGTTAAAAATGTGCCATGTCATCGTTGAGGTAGTGTATAGTCACTAAATCATATTTATACATTCATAATTAGCCTCATATATGTTATATATATATATATATATATATATATATATATATATATATATATAGGGATATATATATATATATATATATTATATTATATATATATATATAATATATAGTATATATTGATTGTATTATATTGTTGTGACTCATTTTATTGACAGAGTCTGACAGAACTATTATAGATACAATCAGAATTTTAATAATTTCGTTTTCACATTTATTTAATTCAATTTATTATCTAGGGATATTTTGGGTATTTTAGATAAACACAGTTTTTTGGTTAAAGTTGAAACTCCCTATAATAAATGTCTCGAATATGATTTTGTATTTAATGATATTAATGATATTGAAATTATGATATTGATTATTAGTGATTGTTGTGAATAATGATAATAATAAATGTCTAGAAAAATAAATGATTTCTGATTTTATTCTCATATTTATTTTTGTATTGATTGTACTCTCTAAAATAAATGATGTGATTTATTCTCTAATAATAAATTATACTTATTGTATTCTTTGTAATAAATAGCATCGATTTCCATACATGTTTGTGTGAATAATGTTTTCATTTTAATGGTGTTTTTTTAAGGAAACATGTATGTTAACTTTATTTGATGTACATGTATGTAAAAATGTATGTTTTTAGATTAAGAAAACATGTATGTACTATAGCACATGAATGACTTATAAATTTGAAACATGGTTGTACTATTCATTATGAAACATGTATGTTTTTTATTTTGGCAACTTATAATGTTCTGTTTAATCTATTAAACATGATGATGGTTTTATATAAGACGCTAATGTATATTTTATTTGTGAAAATGTTTGTTTTTCATTTTAAAACATTGTGTTCTTTTTGTTTTTGTATAAATCTCTATATTTTGTATAAATCTTCTTAAAATAAATGACACGATTTATTTTGTGTTGATTGTATATTCAGATTTAGATTAAAGCCTTTTGAAAATGTTCTATAAAAATAAATGATATTGATTGTAACTCCCAAAAATAAAGGAAGATTTGATTGTAACTCCCTAAAATACAATGATATTGATTGTAACTCCCTAAAATAAAGGATGTTGATTCTAACTCCTTAAAATAAATGATATTGATTGTAACTTACACTAATATAATGATACTTGATTGCATCTACCTCAAAATAAATGATTATGTTTAATACCAATTATTACCCTACTATTTATACATTCCCAACCAAATTTTACTTTCAGTTTTTTACATAATTGTCATTCATGAATTGTGACAATTGATTAAAAATGATCACAACGGGTGAAGATCGCTTTTAAATAGTTCTGTAGTGTTCTAAGGTCAATTAAAATGGTTATCAATATACTCACCCCTATATATATATATATAATATATTTATATTTATACTATATAATATATAATTTATATATTTATTATACTATATATATATATATATATATATATTAATTATACTGATTATATTAGTTAAATAATTAATATATTATTGTAGTATATTAATTGTATAAACATTTCACGATAAGTACCTAATGGACGTTAGTTAACTGTTACTTAACGGTCTTTAGTTAAGGCATTTAATTAATTAAGTAGGGACTTAATATTTATTAAAACGAGACGTTCATACCCGTGCGTTGCACCGGGCTTGTTTTTTGAGAAAAATTATTGTAATTTAGACAATATAAATATAAATTACCTTCAAGCATGGTCGAGTTTGCTTTTTCCCTCATCATGTCATTATGAATCCTCTTCAAACAAATTGTAAATTAGAACTTTAGTTTTATATAACATGGTAGGTACATGAATACATATATGATTGTTGAATAGCTATAGCGAACAAATAGTAGTGCTTCCCACTGCTGAAACTTTCATTGCTTAGTTTTGCTCTACTCTCCCATTTGATTATTAATCTTGCCATCTTATCCTTAACATGAAACTCAAATAAGAAATCTGCAAAAATGAAGCACAAATTATCAAACACAAAGATATAGACCGTTCATTATTGACATGGCGTCTTAAAAAACAGCCATCAGATATGCCTATGTTTAATGACACTTTTGTAACAAAATTTCAAAGGAAAAGTAAGGCGATGACGGACATGTCAAGTTTAACACGTAATAATAACACTCTAGTAACTTGTATATAGGATTATAAGGAGAAACGGAAAGGGTACTTGAAGCTTTCACACGTTTCAGAAGAAATAGAAAATCAACACTCTGATAAATAGGAAACAAATGAAAATTAGAGCTTGTACATGGAGTTTGGTCTCTTTTTCCTACTTCAATAACTATTACTTCACATCTGTCATTTTCTTAACAATAGATAAGCATACTAAATTACGCAAGACAAACCGTATATACTATTTATGCCCTATTTATAAACTGTCACTAATCAACGTTAATTTCGGGTACACAAAGGTCCATTGGTACACGAACATATATCAACGTAGAAAAGTAAAAATAATATTATGTTTTATAAATATAACTTTGTTTAAGTAAACCAATTTTAAAAGTATAATAAAAGATTACGATATACGAAGATAAACAAAATAAATGTTAACGAATGCGTAATTGTGTGTTCACGAACAAAAAATTAACAGACTAGACATTTTTTCCATGTTCGCTAAGTTAACTAAGTGAAGTAGATTATTGTCCATGTTTGTTCTTTAATAAATAAACAAACTTTTTACCGAATAATTTAAGAAATGTTCATTAAACGTTTAGTTCATTTGAAAAATTAATCAATATGATCTTAAACTATTAAAAAACTTGAAGAACAACTTCAATATGTGTATGTGGTCCATGAATATTCATATCTCTAACATGTCAATTTTCCTATAACAAGTAGCCAACATTGATCATAAGCAATTCCACAATTGTATACTTATGTATGACAGGAATTGGAAAGTAGAAACCAATTTTAGTAAATTTTTCAATATTCATTTACGTAGCTACTAATATATTTACATCAAATTCTCTACTCACTTTTTTTTTCTCTCTGTCATTCATGTTAAACCGTCATATATCTTACTTTATACCATTAGAATTGAAGTCGACATGTATGATATAATTTTATCAAGTCAGAAAGTCTCTACGCAGCCAACACATTCATCTCTCTATATCAGTATGGCGCTAATCCCATTAGAAATTAAAGCGTGTCCTGGCGCCTCATACTATCATAATGACAATATGTATGGCTAGGAACTACATATTATTGCCTCGGTGATAACCCTACTTGCAACGTTTAAGGCATAAGTTAAGTTTCAATAAGGCACATAAAGTATATTCTCTTATTTCACAAATGTGAACTTACTTTTATATAATCTCATAACCAGTAAGGAATAAAATTAAGTTTTTCTTATTGCGTGTACGTTGTATTGTTACTGTTTTTGGGCTGTTTGAAAAAAAAACATATTTAAATTCTTTTGCAAAACGCCTAAACACAAGATACATGGGATAGGTGTTGGGATTTTATAAACTAGGTAACCAATTATCTACGAGTACGCAGCGGAATGGGTCTAGTTTTCGCATATAGATTAACACATATAAATTAAACAAGTAATTTACTAACATTTTGTTTATTGAGTTAAATCAATAAACAAACACCAAATCTTGATCTTGAAACGAGTGATTAAATTACTACATCTACGGTTGCTCACACAAACAGGTCAACCAAGTATGAGTCGATTGCTAATCAACCTTCACGAACCAAACACTATGTGTTGAATCGATCACCAAACGCACCCTTATGAGCTTGAACTAGTCGAAAACCAAGTAAACCCTAATTAGGGTTTCCACCGAAAAACCTAGAACCGAATTTGGTTAGGGTTTTAAAACCAAAACCGAAAATCAATTTAGGGTTAAATTCGGTTAGGGTTTAATAACCAAAACCGAAAACCCTTAATTGAGTTTTGTGTATCGTCGAGCTAGGAGAACACCAAACAAACACCTTCGTGTGTAGATCTTG
>BQNB010029496.1:0-12388 GCA_026074375.1 Tanacetum coccineum | reverse complement strand
CACACACACACACACACACACACACACACACACAAATATATATATATATATATATATATATATATATATATATATATATTATATAAACCTCAAGTTCAATTATGATTCCCTCAAGAGAATCACAATATCATAACTTCATGTTATGTTTAAAAAAAAAAGAGTATGAACCTCAAGTTCTACTATGATTCTTTAAAAAAAAGAATTAAAATGTATCATAACTTCATGTTATGATTACACTTATTTTACTATAGAACCTCAAGTTCTACTACGATGAACATAATCAAAACACAATAACCTCAAGTTATTGTTATAATGTTCAATCATGATTCTCACAAAAGAATCAAACAACATAATTTGATATTATGTCAAAGAAAGAAACAAAATCGTTAGAACATCAAGTTCTAACATGATTTGATTAATAGAATCAATAATATAACTTCATGTTTTGTTTGAAGAAAAATAAAGCCTCAAGTTTATTATGATTTCTTCATGAAAATCAAATAACATAACATGTTATTGTTATGTATTTTTTTATAGAACCTCAAGTTCTATTGTTGTTAATTGTATACTATACTCATTTGTTCCTTTTTGTTTATGTTTAAGTTATTTATTTTTTTCACATCTTCTGTTATAATATAACCTTAATTGTCTATAATGTATAAATATTTAATATATAAATATTTAAAGCTATAACTGTGACCCGTGAGACAAAAATGTAATATACACAAAATTTGGAGGAAATGCCTAATTAGTATAATAACTGTTTTTTTATGTTTGGCTAGCATGTCAAGAAAATATATGTTGCTATATATACAAGATCTATGATAATAACAATTTTTTTTGTTTGGCTGGAATTTAATGATATGAATTATATAGCTAACACATTGCGTTAAAAAAAAATCTAGTTTGCATACACATTTTTTATTATTATCTAACGACGTATCTAAATATCATTAAGATGTTACACTAATGTTAAGCTCAAATTTTTCAAATTTGGATTTTGTTATTTTTGATATATCGGGAAAAAATCATCTTTCTTGAACTCTTGATGCCAAGTTCTATCTAACTTTTAGGATAATCAATCAAAACTAAAGATAAGTTTTTTTTATAAGAGTGTGCCACAATAGTGGTATTCCCTCATCTTTTTCATGATGACCTCAAAAGGGAATACTTAACGATGAAAGATTCGTTAAATTATAGTAAAATCTAAAGGGTAGATTACCACACAAAACAGGTAATTATCTCACAAGCTCGATATAATTGTATGCACCTCAAGTTGCATAAAAAAGGGGCATAAGCGAGTTCGGTCTTATAATTTTTGTGTTAGATCTGAATTAAAAGAAAATATCTAATGGTGAAAGATCCGTTATATGTATGTCAAAATCTAAAAGAAAGATTTGACCCTCAAAAGCAAGAAATTCTTGTAAATGCGAGCACATTTTCGCAATATTGAGTATTACATCTCAATGATAACAAGAAAATATGTGATGAGATGGTTAATGCTTCGAATATGCTCATATATCGAGAACGATGCTTTGATGTAAGTTTTTTTTTCTTAACAAAGCAATGGGTATTTGAACAAACACGATAGACCCATTTTTTCTCCATTCACTCAACTGAATGTGACTCAATAACGATGATCATGTAGATATCGTGATTATGGACGTAGTGAATAGAAATTATTGTCGTGTTAATTCGAAGAAACTTGCTTGCAAGCTCAGTTTACAAGATAAAAAATGAAATGATCAACGTAATATCTCCGTTCCCTCATGTGAATGTGAAGAAATGATCAACATAAAGATCTACATCCTCTCAAGTGAATGTGATAAAATGATCAATATAAGATCATAATTCTCTCGTGTGAATGTGATAATGTAATGATAAATGTTTAAAGCTCATTTCTCATTGTAAAGGATATGGTCGAGGTAGTATGACAATGACAAACTACTAGTAGTGGCAAAATAAAATAAGAAAGGAGCAAACAAAAATGTTATTTATTCAAAAAGGCAATGTGATGTATGCAAAATACAAGTGTGTCAAAGATATTACACTATTCATAGATTTAAAAATCTATGCTAACACATTTTGCTCCGTAAAAGATTGTCATTAAAGATGCATTATATTCTTTTGTATCTTCTTCGACATGCATTATATAAAGATTAGTAAAAGCGAATCATAGCCATAACATAAGTTTATGAGCAATAATTTTGGCATGACCGGTTACACCATCCTGAGTCATTAATGATGTGAAACTATAGAAGAGTACGATTCTTCAATATAATGTTGTTATCTCTCAAAAGAAGTTGATTATTAATCTATCAACTAGAATGGGGACTCAATTCCTCAATTTTCTAGAAAGAAAATTAATGGATATATGTAGGCATACAAATCCATTGTATGAACCATTTAGAGTTTAAAATCGATGTATCGTCTAAATGGTCATTAAATCGCAACCTCAAGTTTGCATGATTAATAGCTCAACGTGAGCCTAACATTCCAGAGTAAGTATTTCATCATGAATATGCGATGACTTACTTCTAAATGATTAAAAGAAAATGAGAGAAAAACTTGTGTTGTATGGGGCCATATTATAATATGCACAACAACAAAATTAGCATCATGCCAATATGTTATTATAAATCCTCCATTTTATAATTGGTTTTGGTTATAAACCACACATATCCCATTTCAGTTTTTTCTTGGGCAAATTACTCCACCTAAATGCACATATATGGGATATAAAAGAAGGATAATTCTTTTAGGAGGAGAGAAGTAGCTGCAAATTGAGAATGAATTATCATATTTTACTGATCCTCGAAAGAAATTTTATGAATAATCTAATAGCCATACAAAATTTTAGCTACTCATGCTCTGATTATAAATTGTCCCTCAAGGACGTTATTTTTATTATTACATGCATCAAGCATGATAGACAATTCGATTCCAAATAAAATCCTCGATGAAAAATATGGAGCATGAAAACAAGATGGTTGTTCGAGGTATAAAAGACCCCATGATAGTCTCATAAAGAGACCCTATACATGAAGGTTCCAAAGAACCTCAAATAGATAATGATCTTAATAAATTCTATGATGTCTAAAATATTATGGAATCGACACAAAACGACGTCGATAAATTTGTCTACATACAATATATTACTTGTTATTATGCATGATGAGGATCAGAAATCAACTAATATCTAAATATACGCTCAATGATATGTTTGGCCAACATAAAAAGACTTAGTATCTTGCAAATACTAAAAGTATTTGAACGTAAAGGTCATACACGTCAGTGTGTAGTAGCTATTGGATATACATTGGTTTTCTGTGTGAAACCGAAATAAGAGCTCCAAAGTTATGTGTTCTACATACTTGAATTGTGAAATAAATAAATTCATAAAAACGATAAGTTGATTATTAAGAGACATATTGTCTCCAGTGGATGTAAATATCTTATCGATATTTTATGAGATAAGCTATATAAAAGTTTTCCCTAAAATGGGATTTATTAAAGCTCTCGTAATCTATGAAGGATATGTAATGCCTCAAGTATGGCTCACAAATTCAACTTCTAGAAATAATTAATAAAGTTCTCAAAAACTTTATTTGATCAAGTTGAATGAATCCTTATATGGATCAAAATCATTTTTGGATGCATAAATTGCTTTTGCACATGTCTCTAAGAAATGAATGGTCCTCAAGTACTATAAATAAGTGCAATTAAGGTTCTTAATGGAATTTTGCAATTAATATGCATCATAGAAAGTAAACTTTTCTCTTTTAATATTTGTAAATGTATTGTATATTTTCCAACCAATGCATTTGATATTGGGCTGGAAGCTACACATATATTTTATCATTTTTGCAGGACTTACTCTTAACATCAACAATTCGGTGGAATTCGTTACAAAGTTGTTTCCAAGAAAAATATTTGAGCAACTCGTTCAGAAGATTATGTGGTTCCTTAAACTGAATGAATCTTTGCAGCCTATAAAGGATGATAGCCAAGATGTACAAATATAACTGACTATGTAGAAACAATGACTTGAATACAATGTGTTAATGCGGAATCTTAACACAAGTACTAAGAAGAATAATGATTAACTGAATAACAACTTGTTAAAGTGTTCTTGAGAGTTATTGATTGCTAACTATATTATATTGTATCTAATTTGTAATCGTATATTTCATGTATATTTCAACTATGCCAACAGTTATCCTTTTATAGACCAAGGATAACCCTAAAAGTCTCACATGACTTTCTGACAAATATCTCATAAATATCTTTTAAATATTTTCTCATCGGTACTAACTATCTTTTATACTAACGGTACTAACTAACTAGCAGTACTAACACTTTGTACTGTCGGTACAAAGTATAGCTGTCGGTACTAACTATTGTACTGTCGGTACTAAGTTAAGAAAAACATTAATCCTAACAGATTAGCATTCGATGCTTGAAATATATATACATTAATTTGAGGAGGAGCATTATGCGCATTGCACTCTTTTTTCCTTCATCAAGTTTTTTTATCCCATTGGGTTTTTCTTGGTAATGTTTTTAACGAGGCAGTTTATAGGCGTATAATGAACAATGAATATCCAAGGAGGAGTATTGTAAAATATTATTATGGGCTATGTATGGGCTTATGGGCTATGTCTATTCATCCTATATCTTTAGGAGAAAGCTAGGGTTTTAGCTTTATATATACATGTAACCTCTGTATTCATCAGTTGATCAATCAATAATAATTCTTCTCCTTAATTCTCTTTATCATTGTTCATTAATTTCACAACACTATTCTTTTTTTCCTAACTTATGATCATGGTCATATGACTTGTACCATTGTTTTGGTCGGTTTTAAATATGGGTACCCCTATTGATATTCTTCTTGGCCCACCGAATAGTGTCAAAATGTATAAAAGATTTTTTTTAACCCCTTTTTACAGTGCAACATAGGTTTTTATCAGTTTCTGTTATGTAATTTTTGACATTTTTATACTTTTGACCTGTTAAACTTTATATTTTTCGTTCAGTTTTTTCCGTGTCACACTTTTATAACATATGCAAAATTATAAAAATAAAAAAAACACAAAAATCCCCAAAGGGTACACAATATAAGCCTTTAAATATTGAATAAAGGAACTGCAGTTGGACCCACATGATATTTATGATGTAAATAAGTAAATTTATGTATGTATTGGTCAGAGCATCATGTATCATAACTTGGTAACATCAAGTTACGTCAGCGCCACATCAGCATAAAACCAACACCAACACCACTCTCCTAATCATAACACCAAATAACACCACTCACCTCTTTATTTTCATAAAACCCCCTAAACAATTATTTTATTCTTTTTTAAAAACGTACCATTTCATTATTTAAATTAAATACACATTACAATACAAAAAAAAAACACACATTAAAAAAAATACCGAAATTAAAAAAAAAAAATACGCCCCGGCGACTAATCTTCTTCCGATGCTTCTTCAACTTCGCGCCAAATATGGTTCATAAGGTTTTGTTGGAGACTAATATGCGTATCTTTGTCTCTTAATTCTTTTGCTTTACGACGTTGGGTTTGACATCGATCGATCCACACTGTTTGCAGTGACCTTGCAGGATTAGAATACACATGTTTCCAGTCAACAACCGACATATTTTGATCTTCTAAAATCATGTTATGCATTATGATACCAGCATACATGATTCTACGTAATGTGTTGACTTCGTATGCACGGGCCGGTTGTTGAATAAGTCCCCAACGTCCTTGGAGAACACCGAAAGCACGTTCGACATCTTTCCGTGCACTTTCTTGACGCTGTTTAAAGTACGTATGCTTCGGATCAGTTGCAACCGTGAATGATTTGACGAAACTTGCCCACTCCGGGTAAATTCCATCAGCCAAGTAATACCCATTACGATACTGAACTCCGTTTACCACATACGGAACCACAGGGGCTAAGTCATCTAATAGGTCGTCGAATAACGGAGAATTATCTAAAACATTAATATCGTTATTCGCACCCGCCATCCCATAAAACGCATGCCAAATCCACAGATCTTGCGAAGCTACAGCTTCAAGCATTATAGTAGGGTATTTTTTATCACCCCTACCGTATTGACCTTGCCATGACACTGGACAATTTTTCCATTCCCAGTGCATACAATCAATACTTCCAAGCATTCCCGGAAAACCATGAACATTGTTATGCTTTTGTTGTATTTTTACAACGTCTTCAAGTGTTGGCTTTCTTAAATACTTCGGCATATACAATTCTATGATGCACATATTAAAGAAAAATAGAGCATCTCGTGCAGTATGCTCACTCATTTGCAAATATTCATCAAACGCGTCGGGTGTGCTGCCGTATGCCATTTGGCGTATGGCAGCTGTGCACTTCATAAGAGCACTAATACTCATTCGACCCGTACAATCGAGTCGAGATTTGAAGAAATGAAAATGTTGTGGGAGAGGATCGGCCGTATAACTTGAAATGCCATTGACAATTTTTAGAAAAAGTTTACGGCTCATACGAAATCTTCTCCGAAAATAGTATAACGGATACTTACAATGATCATCAAAATAATCAGCACGTAGACGTCTTTCGGCATCTTCACGGTCACGGAAGATCGGTGTACGGGTCAATCGTGGTTGAGCTTCTTGTTGTATTAGCCATTCGTGATACTCGACAGCTTTTTGTAAATAGAATGCGTCGGTTTCCTCATCGATATCAAAAACGGTTCGATTTTGATTCATTGTGAAAGAGTTTGTAGTGTTTTTTGTTGTAAATGTATGTTTTTTTGTGAGAAAATAATATAAAGGTATTGAAGTATTTATAATGAGTTGTGTGAGGGGGGTAAAATGAAATATTTTTTTTTTAAATATAGCCGTTAGGGGCTGTTTTGTAATTTTTTTAAATAAAACTAGCCGTTAGGGGGTGTTTGGTAACTTTTTAAAAATAAGGGGGAAAATTAAAACTAGTATATAGCCGTTTGGGGGGGTAAATGAATTTTTTTTTTAAATCCACCCCAACGTGCGTGGGCCGGCCAACGCCGGACCCAACGCCGTTGGGCAACGCCGCCGAGCGGTGTAGTAACGTCGGGCAACGCCGGCCAACGCCGTTGCCGGCGTTACTACACCTAAGCCTCTAAGATTAAACGAAAAAAATTTATTTTGAACCAAAACCCCAATTTTATTTTCAAATCGCTCACGTTAGGAACACAATAAAATTGTTGTTTTGCATTGTCAATACAAAATAAAAACGTTTTCAAACACATGCATAATGATCTCATAAACAAATTTCGAGATACATAATTCATATGTATTTTTCGACTTGTTTGGTTGAGCAAAATCAAACTAAGGAGCGTTTGGGTTAACTCTTAGGATCTTATATTTAAGTCGAGTTAATCGTTACTCCACATTGTTTGCATATAGGCACACACTAGGCACAAACTCAAAACATCAATACATGTAAAAGCGATTAAAATATGATCTTGCTTATATCTTTCTAGGTAACAATGCCTCGAGCTACCGGTCTTGATCATCAAAAGACACGAAACTACATACCCCAAATATCAAATGAATTTAATCAACCCTTACTAAATACAATGGCTAATCTTGAAAAACGATACTTTCATGAGGGGAGGGTTGTAAGTCCAAACTTCAAAAATATGAGTCATATTCGCGCTAAGTTTGAGTCAATCGGGTTTGATTGTTTGTTAGATATTAACGAACAAATTATACCTCGCTTTGTTCTTGAGTTCTACTGTCAACTCACTTTTGCCTACAATCCTGAGGAAACAAGAGCTATGTTAAAAGTCCCTTGAATGAACAATAACGGTTAAAATTTGAAATAAAACAATAAACTTATTTGGTCAAAATTACATGGAAATTTACCGTGCGCATTTTAACATGTATGTTAGTCAAGGATTAGTTTTTTAATTTACGCGTGAAAACATGGATGCACATTTGGCTCTAGATGTTACAGCTAGAAATTATATATCAATTCGATCCTGTAACTTTTTTACGAGTGAACATAGCTAGGGACATTTGGATTATCGCAAGCGAGCGAAGGATAAAGTGCCATGGACGTGGGTGTTGGCGGAGCTATAACAACGGACAACGGTGATAGCATTTAGAGCCGTATCGTGGTTTTCGGTGGCCCTAGGCAATAACAATATAGAGGCCCTATTACACTTGTAAACTAAAAGGGTAAATGCCATTTATTACCAACCTACTTTCTCATTTGTACCGTAATTGCATATTCGGACGTTAACTCCTTCATTGAATGGACCAACTGGATGGCCTCTTTACGCCTTCAATCTAAAGTGAAGATGATGATCCAAGGTGTCTTTTTTGTGATTTGGTGGCATGTGTGGTCTTATCGTAATAAACTTTTATTCGAGGAGAAGAAACCTTCAAAGGCGATTATTTTTGACGACGTTGTTTCTAGATCTTTTTATTGGTGTAAGTCTAGATGTAAAGCCTCGTTTAGTTGGGACGATTGGCTTAAAAATCCTATTTTGATTTCTTTGTAATTCTAGCTCCTTGCTAGTTCCTTAATAAGTAATTGCGTTCAAAAAAAAATGATCAACTTACTTTTTTTCTTACTATTACACCCAGTACATTCAAATTTTGTTTCGATATCACCAATATAAACCCTAAAATGATATTTTACCCTTGTCTTCTTTATATATTTACAAATTATAATTTTTGTAAAATCTAAATTTTTTTGATAAGTACTTAAGTACTTTGAGCCAAGATACAGATAAGAACCAAGAACACTTAATACATTTAATTAATGATTGACAATCATGATAATGATTGACAAATCATACAGCTGTCACACTTATCCTATAACTAACATCTCCCTCCCCTTGCAGTTCGAGCGGCGAAATCGCGAAAGCTCAGACTGGAGTAGTAAACTAGAAAAGAAAAAGAAAAACATTAATGGAATAAAAGCATAACTTGTTGATGAAAGCTCGGACTGATCTTCAAACAACAACAAAAATAAAGCATCGCACACGAACATCAGTAGTTGTTGAAGAAATCCGCCAACATGCGGAGACAAATCTTCAAGCGAAGCGAACTGATAAACATAAATAAAAAAGGATTTTTTATACGGGATAACCCAAAGTATCCCGAAACGTAAAGGATAACCCAAAGTATCCTAACAATCGTGTGAATTTGTGACCTTAGCACAAATCACCAACACACATCATGGTTGTACGGATTTGTGACTTTAGCACAAATCACCAACACAAATAACAATCGTGTGGATTTGTGACCTTAGCATAAATCACCAACACAAATAAAAATAAAACAAATAAAAACAAATATTTAAGGAGATGGTTTGACGGGGTGGCGTAAGGGAGGCGGCTCAACATAGCCACCTCGGTCTGAGGATTAAACCTGCTCCGATACCATGTAGAAAGGTGAAACTGTCTTGATCATTTCTCATTGGGAGGAGTGGCTTATATAGCATACAGAGATATGGGTTTGAGCCCAAGTTACAGATAAGAACAAGTACACTTAATACATTAACTAATGATTGACAATCATGATAATGATTGACAAATCATACAGCTGTCACACTTATCCTATAACTAACAATTACATGTGCAAGTGGGGCGGCTATACAGGGCCACCGAAATTAAAAGACCTCACAATCTTTTAAGTCCAGCAACATTTAGTTACGTTTATCTCTATACTTTGTAAATCACATTAGTTAAATATAGCTCATTTTGCCACAATAAATAAAACGTTATTAAAGGGTCTCATTATAACAAATTGTTGTTAATGAACACTTTTTATGCACTTCCTTAAGTTTTTTTTATGAGACCTCCTTTTAATTATCTTCGCAGCCTCTAAATTCATTAGCCACCCATGATGATCATGAAGTTTAGTAGCGTGATTAATCATATGTCTAATTTTGTATATAATATTGGTTTTGTAAATAATTATACTACAAGTTAAATATCAAAATTTTAACCTTAAAACCAATAACTTCTATTTTATAATGAAATTCAAATTTTAGTACATTAAAAATTTATTTACACATTTGGATATTGTTGGTCGATAAAAAGAATTTATGCATTTTAATTCATAGTTGGAGTATTTATATTTATACTATACTATATTTCGGTTAAAACGACGTAGTTTTGACCGCTTTGCCACGGTGCCCATTTTTTGGGCTCCCATTTTGGGCGGCCAGTTGGGTTTTTTTTTCTTTTTACGGTATGCCAACATAAAAAAAAACTAAAGCGGCAAAAATAAAGGAAAAAAAAAAAATTACAAAAGTACTTATTTATTTAGATAAAAAAATACCCGCGACATGAGACCCAACACATACGCCCATATAAAGAAAAACTATTAAACATTTTTTTCTTTAAATTGGGCAACATAAAAAAAATTTGCTCGGCACAAAATAGGAACTTTTTTAGGAATTTTTTTTACAAAAGTACTGATTTATTCAGATAAAAAAATACCGCCAACATGAGGCCAACACATACGCCCATATAAAAAAAACTGTTAAACATAAGACCGAAAAAATAAACCCGCACAAAATAAATAAAAAAACAAAAACAAAAATAACGCCCCGCAGCAACGCGCGGGCAATTATGCTTGTATTTATACTATACTATATTTCATTTTACACCGATGTTTATTATTTAGTACCCGCATATGTGTAAGAAGATAGATAATATTTATTTTGTTATATTTGACAACATCATTATTTTTTGATTAACATTTGTCGCAATTATATTAAAACGAAAATCAACTCTAATATATACTTCAAAAAAAAAAAACAAAGGCTATGTATGCAATCTCGCCAAAACTATATAGACGATTTTCAGTTCTGTAACTTATTGTTGGAAAAGTGGTTAATGGTGTGATGACAATATTAGATTAACTTGTGTTTATGTTCACTTTTATATAAAGTTTAGAGTAATTCTAAAGATATACATATATTTGTCTGATTTTGATAGAATAACAAGTAATTTATTTGAAGTCACAACAAATGGTGCAACTTTTGATCTTCGCATCTTGTCATGCTCGAAATGATATTAGCTCAACCTACTCTGCATTTGTATCTACTAAGTCTTGTCTAAAAAAAATATACAATAAAAAGGTAACAATACCCCAATTCGTATCCCACAAACATAAAAGAGAGACAATTGTCTCTCATGAAACGAAAAGGTAGATTAATTGTATCTCATGAAACGAAAAGGTAATCTACCTGTTGTAAAAAAACACAGAAACCTCCGGCTAACATATAATATACTGTATTAAAGTGATATGCTACCAAAAAGTAACCATTTAATTTGTTGTCATATCATCTTAATTATATATTGTATTTTGAGTTTCTTTATCCATCTATGTGGGACAGAGTCACAAAACCAAAACTCTTCTTCTTCAAGCTCATTTCAACCAAAAGGCCATAACCTCGTTGTTCGATTTCACCCTCCTCATCATCACAACCAACGACTCAGCCCAAACACCCACTACTATCCCTCACATTCATCTCATCCCTTTCACACTCTCCACGACATACACTATATGTCTCATTACATTATTCCAACAAATTAACTTGATCACCGGTCACATTTCTTTATAAATCTTAACAAGAGCAACCGTGAATCGTGACATATATACCTGGTCATATGAAGTACAAGCCAATGATTGGAATAAGGTGACAAACGCAACAAAATGATTAGTGGTGCATTGGTGCTTCCCAAGTCAGACAATGTCATTCAAAAGGGATAAAATTATAAACATATATACATTTCACAAAATATCGAAGTGAGTTTAAGGAAATGGTAACGCCACAACGACATTCTTTACAACGACTAAATCTATTTAAGGAAAATAGAAACAGTAGTACATATGAGTCGTATATACAGATTGTGGTTCCTCTAGTGAGATTTTCAATGTTCACTTGCTTATTCTAGTAGTACAATGTCTGTTGCGATATTCACTTGCTTATACAACAATGTCTGTTGCGAAACCTGGCTTCTCTCAAACATCACTGGTTCTCTCAAACAGTAGTGGGATCCTATTATTTTGCAAACAGATAAATGTAGAAACCTGGCTTCACACAATATTCAGTTTTAGTAATTAGTAGGGATCGAAAGGTTTACACAATGTCTGTTGCGAAACCTGGCTTCACACAATATTCAGTTTTAGTAATTAGTAGGGATCGAAAGGTTTACACAATGTCTGTTGCGAATTATGTTTTTGTTAATGAGTGGTTTCGAACCATTTGCTTATACATGGGTCAGAAAACACTTCTTCGTATAATAAAAAATTAAAACCATGATTATACAAAGAGTTAAATTATTAGTTTTTAATATATAAATAAAACATTATCAACTCCA
>BQNB010029495.1:2175-45974 GCA_026074375.1 Tanacetum coccineum | reverse complement strand
CCGAAAACATATTAGTGTACTCAAGTATGTCGAGCTTTGGCATTGCCATCACCCGTTATACTCAATCCATTAAATCTTCTACATCTACGTGTTCAATATCTAAGTCTTCAAACTCACCTTCATCTAATTCGGTATTCGGAGGTGATATCCCTAAATCAACTTCTTCTCTTGCTATAGTTTCTTCAACGTCTTCTAATATCGGACCTTCCAACGATGTTTCATGTTGTACCCTATCTACTCCGTTCAAATAATCTTTCAAACATACACATACTTCCACGGGTATAAACAAAAAAAACGGGTATAAACGGCAAGTAGCCGTTGGGATTTTAAAAAAAAAACCAAAAAAAACCGGTTAAAACCGGTTTTTTTTAAAAAAAAATGAAACGGCTAGTTTGACTTCCATGTTGACCGGTTTTTTTAACCGGTTAAAACCGGGTTTTAAAAAAAAACTATTAACGGTTATAAAAAAAAAAATTTAAAAAATTAAAAAAAAAATAAAAAAACCGGTTAAACCCGGTTTTAAAACCGGTAAAAAACCGGTATCGTAAAAAACCCGAAAACCGGTCTAACCGGTTCAGTTATATTTAACCGAACCGGTTAAAAAAAACCGGTTACGGTTTTTCCTACCGGTTTTTTAAAAAACCGGTTAGGATTTGCAACTCTAACTTGGAAGAGAGCAAGTTTGGGCTCAAGCCCATACTAATGGCGCACCCCTTTCGGGCCCATGACAAGTGTCCTCTCATTGTGGGATCGGACTAGGTATTTGGGCTTAGTTTAATTATGGATAAAATATTATTTTGAATAACATATCATCTTGTAATTAATAATAAATTATTTATTTATTTGATGATTATTAAATAAGCATACAAATACAAGAGTTATTATTTCATTTAGTATCGGTTAATTCAGAAAAACCAAAATCCTAGTTCTCTCATTCTCTGTCATGTTCGGCTACGACATACAACAAGAACAAACAACCCGTTTGTTTTATCTTGTATAATATGGTTACACGCGTTGTTGTGGATTGACTAACTGCTAGCACATCTGTTGTGATTGTTTGAGGGCTAGCGTGTATAACCGTGAAGGTTTCTACTTTCGACTCTAGATCTTTGTCTGATCTCCAACTCCAAACAGGGTATGCAATTATTGTGTTTGTTTTGATTAATCATAAAACGTATATGGATCATTGCTCGCGAAAAACAGTTGTAATGGTTTTAATCTTTCGCTGCTTGTTTATGTTTAATTGTTAATAACTTTAAAATTACCCTTTACATTTTCCTAACATTTTTTGAATAAATGAATGATTATAGTGAAGATAGAAGGAATTATAACTATACTCATTTGAGATGCCGCTTATACTGTTCACCCCAACAACTATTGATGGCCCAACCCATATGTGTTAGTCTGGCCCATGTGATGACCCATTTCAATTACCCATACGCCGTAAATATCTACACCAACGCTTTATTCTAGATACATCACAAAACCACTTAACACCTCCATATCCAGGTAAACACAAACACATAAATGCATAAACCTTCCAGAATCTCCACACACATATATTCGGTGTGATTATGAAAGCGCAACATTTAGGGTTGGATTTTTGCTCTTTTTTGTGCCTGAAGGTTAATCTTCCGAACGGCTCGATAAAAAAAAGCTGCTTCATCATTCTAGACCTTCATCAACCTCTGATGATTGATACCCAACACAAAAACACGCAACTAATAAATCATCAAACCTCACATATGTTGGGTTTGACTTATTTTGTATTAATATTGCTGATTCAGCGGCTCATATTGATAACCCACCGGCTCGAACAAAGGTTGAATTCAAGGTTCAAATTAATGGTATGTCGTTCAATTTGTGTCTAATTTATAATTTCTTTTGTAAATTTTAGATATCTGTATATGCTAAGGGTTTTTAGGTGTGGGTATGTTTTAGTGTGTTAAGGCTTTAAGAATCACAAACCTAAAGCCTTTCACAAAAAAAAGAATCACAGTCTATAGAAATGGATATTGATAAACCAAGCATGGAATTGTATGTTTGTTAATTGTGTTTATGTTATTTTTTATGCATGTTACTTAAGGTCTGTGTCTAGATGTTTATATCAGTTACATGGTGGATATGTTGATTGTGGCAATGATGTTTGGAGAATGCAAGGTTCACTTGGGGTGTCACGAGCTATAGGGGACAAGCATCTTGGTAGACGGGTGATTACTGAACCAGAAACAAAAACAATCAAAATTAGACCTGGATGCGAGTTTTTGATCCTTGCTTCTGATGGAATTTAGGATACGGTAAATAGTTTGATAACAAATAATCTCTAATCTTCTACCAATGAATCATCTTTATACAAATAATTGCTAACTTAATATTGCTACCGCTTATTTTACTTTCTGCCAATTTCGATCGTTAATGACATTTTATCTTTTGCCTTTTGCAGTTGCCCATTCTAATATTCACAATGGTTGTTCTACTTATCCAAGACACACTTCATGTATGTTTTTCTATTCGTTGCGTCGATTTTCATATACATACTTTTATTGCACATCCATGGTTTTATTAATCACATTTGTTTTTTATTCAGGTATGACCAATATCGTTTCTACTCAAGCGAGAGAATTACATTGCCACAGCCCCGAGCAAGTTCAATTGAATAAAAGAAATAGTCAGTTTACTCTTGGCGGTAAACAAAATGCTTTTGCAGAAAGGAAAAACTTGATCAATAACCATGTAACACAGTGCAACACATGTATGCATTTTCTACAACTTTAGTACGCATATGTATTTGTGTATATTGTCTGTCTCTAATACAATTGGTAATACCAATTGTTGCAGCTGTCATAATATCAAATGTTCACTGCCAAAAAAAAGATGCAACTAGGTGTCAACAATCAACGAATCATCTTTATGCTCAACAGGCAAAACTTGCTACCCAGTTTCGTTGTTCTAGGCAGAAAAAGATGGCAACAAAACCCAATTGTGGCCAACAACAGCAAGTGGAAGCTGATGGCAAACAGATATGTACACTTCAAAAAGACTCTGCTGAAAGATTGGATGATAACAATGCTCAAGCTACACCTCAAGTAACTGTTGTACCATGTAAGCGGCCAATTCATAGACCTTATTTATTTACTATTAATCAATAGCAAACATCAATCTAATTGTTGATTACTGCAGGTGTCGACCGTTATGACAAACCACATGCCAAGCGAACGCATCGACAAACATCAAATGAAATCCAAAAAAATTCCAGGCCAGACATATCTATCATTGATACTGATGGTATGGAAAAAAGACATGGATTCAGATTGTACAGGTATAAACAGTTTATTGTGCGGGTTTATTTTTTTGGCCTTCAAGATTCAACAACTAATGGATTTTGGCGGTTTAATTTTAGTGATTTCAACCATTGCCATCTAGGATTTGAACACGCATACGTGTTTATAGCTGTGGATTTTGCTACATTCATTTTCTAGGTACGTTTTCCTATGTTTTTTGCATTTGTAGATTTAATTGTTTTTAATTTTGTTGTTTTGGAAATTTAGTTTTATTTGATGTGGTCACCTGTTAGTTGTCAATGTTTGAAGAAGGTGATAAATCGGCTAACGGATCTATGATTGTTTGAAGAGCTGCATACTCTTTAACCTTGTAGAAAACCTGTTCGTGGTGGGCGAATCTGTGTCAGTATTGACGAGCATCACAATCGTAACAGATCATCTTCAGCCTCTGTACCATACGGTGTCTCCAACCTTTGAACCATAAGCCAACAACAGCATCATCAAGGTATAAACTTCATTCTCTACTTCTTAAACCCCTTATCATCTGCTTATTTGTGCTTTTATACATAGGTTTCTTATTTTTGTAATTAATACTTATGTTTTTGGGTTGCCATGATTAAACATAATATACTCACTACTTTTGTATTGTTCCTGTTAAGTGTGGCTTACAATTATAGTCCACAAATATACATTGGCTACTTAAAAATTGCTACACCTAACAGTCACACCCCCAAATAGGGTCCCGTCCGATTAAGCGTCTGGGGGCGTGACGTCATTGAATATCTCAAGTACAAAACATAAAGAACGGCCTCTAAGGGTACGTTTTTAAAAATAAACACCGTTGCATAAATTCAAAATATTAATAAGTTTTACATCGATCAAATTTAAAAGATTCAAAGGTTAAAATGCGGAAGCTTAAATAAGTTCAACAACCGTATTTAAAGACATAGATAAATTTCTGGTAAACCAGTCCGGGCAAATAAACTTCACATAAGTCAAGCAACGACATCCATGCTAAGCACTTGAGAAAAACATGCTTAAAATGTCAACATAAAGTTGGTGAATTCATAAGTTTAGTTCAAATGTAATTAATGTGGACCACAAGATTATCAAAAGTATGCGGACATTATGGAGATACAACTTCACATAAGAGGCATTTACGTGGCATAAGGTCATGACACAGAAGCTAATATTGAAAAGAAGCATGTACATCTGCTATAAAGGCTTGCCTTAGGTGTCCGACCGCTCAAAAGAGTCACCTAAATATTTTCGACCATGACATGTATCGTTAAGTTTTGGCAAACTCGAACTTAAGTGCTTCTTACAGATGCCCTAAATATCAATTAGATTAATTTATTCGACTTCTCGCACTCAACTTACAGCCCCGTCGGTTTAAGGAGAATAAAGTTATGACTTATATCTGGGCAATAGTGGTCTAACACAGCTACTTAGGCAACACGTAAAGGGAATTTCTCACGTATATTTAATAGTGTCACTGTTTGAAAAACATGCACTGTTTCTCACACCAAGTTATAAAAATAAATATTCAAAAAAGTAAAAGTAGGCTTATAACTACCTTGCTAATTGGTAAATAAAAAGATAGTCTAGAATAAATCACACGGATACGACGACGGTATCACGAAACAACCTTTGTAATGATATGATCGATTTAATATCGGGTAGTAACGAAAAATTTACGGATATCTCCATAATGTATCTATTAGTTGTACTTTTGTTAATATGTTCCAAATTTAACATTTGTGATCGTATTGTTATAGAATGTTTTTCTTAAGTAAAAACGTTAAATTATAGTAATGTATATTAATATTATTATACATATAATGACCAAGTAAAAATATATATTTTATATATGTATAAATATTGTTCGGCATATACTAGGAAATTCCCGTATATCTTAGTTTTTACACGTGCGTTTTTCTTGTATTTAATAAGTATAATATAATTTATAAAATTTCGACATGACCGTTGTGTTCTACAAATTTTCCAATGTCGTAGACTTTACTTGTAAAAACCCATTTCAAATCACTTTTCTAATCTACTTTTCTAATTACAAACTATGCATCATCAAATCTCTTTTATAAATCAGTCAAAAGATCCTTGGGTCCTTATTGGGCTTTTAGGCCCAAATAGCCTAATTTCATAATCGTAAATGTCTAAAAATTCAAAATAAGTTAACGTAACGCATCTAAGTCGTTCTTTATCAACTAAGCTATTTATGAACTTATTCAATAAGCTACACCGTGGGCTTTATGCTTGGTGTATTGTATTAATATTTGGGCTTTGGCCCGTTTAAGTCAAAAACATGGGTTTTTACCTATCCATTAGTCGATAAGGCAAAACAATTAAATAATAAAAACGGACTTATTAATGAAACTAGAAATAAAGCTCACAATAAGCCAAGTAACAATAATCGAAGAGCTTATTTAGTAATATACAGCTAAGTTGTGTTTTCTGGGCTTTTATTTCGTTTATAAATTTGTGGTTATATGGGACGCTGGTTTCTTAAGAGCCTATATTAAGACTATATCCGTTGTTAATTTATTTAAAACCGAATAAGCTCCTATCACTTATGTGTCCCCTTTTAAAATACAATAAGCTACGATAGTAACAATAAGCCACACATTAACATAAAATAGAGCCGAAACAAATAAGCATAAAACAACAACATTTTTCTTTTTTTTCATATTCTCCGCGGGCGACGAGAGAGACGGAGGACCGAGAGAGCCTAAATATAAGCTCATTAGCTAAGCTCACATATAAAATCAAAATAAGCTTTCTCATATGCCGCTATTTTTTACAATAGCGTCCGTTTACATAATAAGCCATAGGTTAATGATTTGTATTATGGTTTTGTATATATATATATATTTTATTATATATATATATATATATATATATATATATATATATATATATATATATATATATATATATATATATATAAGTAAATAGGCAAATTACTCTTAGGTAAGAGTAATAAGCTAATCACTAACAAAATATATTTCCGGAAGGTATTGATGAGAAAATTAACCTTAGAAAAGGATAAAATTCAAATCGTTCCCGAGTCGTTTTCCCAACGAAGCATGAATATTGAAAATCTTGTTTCGGTTCGTGATCAGATGCTTGAATAATTGAAATTTTGGATTTTAGATTCTAAATCTAATAACGCGAAGGGAAAGCACATAAAGGCACGCTAATCTAGGAATAAAAGTAATTTAAAATTCTAACGACATTTAAAACAATTAAAATTTAACTAATTTTATCTAACTAATTAACTAAAAATGACAAAATAAAACTCTTAAAACTCAAAATGAAAATTTGTTAAACTAAAATGTATTAAACTATTTTTTAATAACAGAAAAATATTTTTTTATAAATTTTTAAACTAATTAAAACTATTTTTAAAACTAAATAAGATTAAAAATTAATCTAAAAATACAAAATTTAATCCTAAAAATTTGAGAAAATTTATAAAAATACTAGATACTAATTTTGAGGTTTACGAAGAAAAACAACACGATAAGCTATTACCAATAAGCTGAAAAAAATCATTAAGCTAAATAAGCTGAAAGTTAAATGAGTTTAAGAAATAAATGTTGCAAAGTATTAACGAAAAAGTCTCAAGGGCAGACTGGTAGAGCGTGTGTGTATTGAAGGGGAGATCACAGGTTCGACACCTGTGACTGTCCTTTTTGTAAAACATTTTTTTTATTTTTTTCATTTTGAAAAAGCTAAAGAATAAACTCAAATAACTAATATTAACAAAGGACTTAATTTCATAACTTAATTATAAGCTAGATAAGAACAATTGAAAGTGACAGTTGGCTAAACAACTTAATTAAGACTTGTTGTCATTTAGCTAAAACTAATAGACTCAATAAGCACTTATAAGATCAAAAAGCTAAACTGGAAACCAATAAGCTAGAAAGAGACCTAAACCTAGACTCAATAAGCAATAAGGATAAGAAATAAGCAAAAACAAAAAGCTGAAAAACAACAAAAAGCTCTAAGACAGTTTACTTCAAAGAGAGTTTTAAAAGGATTTTGACCAAAGCTTATTTGATAGCTAATAAGCACTAGGGATAAGCTAATAAGTGAAAACATATAAAGGACTAGACCATAGTAACACAATGAAGCTAAAACTTAAGAAAAACAATTTTATGAAATAACTAGAAATAGACCTAAAGAATGCAGTTTTGACACTACTTGTTTTTTTTGGTTTTTTGAAAATAAATAACTACTTGCAGCTAAGATTTTAGACTTAAAAATGATTTTTGACACACTAAAAACATGAAACAGCTCAAATTCATACTACAATAAGCTAAAATTAATCAAAATCAATCAAAGTGAAGCTAGATGCTGACCACTATTGACCTGCAAATCAAGACATTTAGATACTAACACTACTAGACTGGTTTTGATCTAAGATGATTAAGGTTACTATCCAAAGCCAAATAACTCAAAACAGATGTTAATTGAAGCTAATGAAACTTACTTTAATCACAAAAACAACATTTCAAGTAGATTTTAAAAAAGCTAAACAAATAAGCAGTTTAAACCACTCTTAGACTAACAGACTTTAAATTTTGATTTAACAAACTTTAAAACTTAACAAAACTTATTCTAAGATTATGAAAACAATCATTTAGACTTAATTAGAGCTTATGAAACTGATTTGAAGACCAAAAACAGATTTTAACCTTATTTTACCATTTTTAAGTCCTTAACCCAAACACCCCTTTAAAACATGTAAATCTCATTTTAAGATAAATCAGACATTATTAAGCTTCAAATTATAAAAACAGATTGAGATCTAAGATTATAAAGGACAAATAAGCAAAAACTTTGGAAAAATAAGCACTTAATAATAAGCTAAACTAATAAGCTATTTTAACTAAGATTGGAGAACTATAATTGTGATACGTGTAGTCTTTAACCCACTTTGGCTTCATGCATTCCTTTGCATAGTGCCCAAATCCCTTGCAGTTAAAACATTGTATCCCATTCTGTTGTACTACTTGACTGCCTACTGTTTCCCTAGCCTCATCAACTGTCATTGTCCTTTGATTCCTAAACTGCCCTGACTGATTGTCATTCTTATACCTTGGTGTGGTATCTTCAGTCTTGTTCCTGGAGTTTAAAGAAGTTCGAAGGTTGTTGTTGGTAGGTTTGTAGAGCTTCTTGAAATACTTTGCAAGGAGTGCCAAATTCTTTTGCATATCCTTATCCCTCTAAGCTTGTTCAGGGTCACTGTCTTCCTCAGAAACTGACTCAGATTGAGGTGTAACTGGTTTGGCGATCTATTTGCCTTTGTGTCTGGTAGATGCACTTGGTCTTGCGGAAGATGATGTTGTATTTGTTCTCTGATTTTTTGGTGCTTGATAGTAATTATCTGAGTATGGTTGAGCAGCCGCAAGAAGTGCTAATAGATTTGCACTTTTGGCTATTCTCTCAGCACGGATATCATTAACTTCATTTTGATACTGCTTCAGAATGTCAAACAGTGTGTGATATGAGATGGTGTCTATTTCTTTTGATTGCTTGACAACCGTCACAAATCTTGACCATTTCGGTTAAATTTGTTGAAGAAATTGAACATTCACTTGCATTGTAGTAACTTGCAAGTTGTTCCTTGTTAATTCATTCATCAGTTTGTAAAACCGTGAGTAATACGACTTCATGGATTCTCCATCTCGAGAAGTAAACTTCCCAAATTCCCAGAACAGATTGGTCTTAACATCTTGTACGTTCAATGATTCACCCTGTTGTAGCCTTTCAATGGCTATCCACATCTCATTAGCTGTGTTGCATGCATCAACAGTTGAGTAGATTTCATCTCCAATACCAGTTAAAAGCAAGAAAATAGCTTCCTTTTCAGCTTGAAAATACAGTTTGTTCTCTGCAGACATGTTGTGTACTGTCTCAGCTTCGTCATGTTGTGGTACTTCTGGAGAATTTACTGTTGCAGCAACAGCTTCTATTACTACACTTGTTAGCTTGTATGGACCCTCAAAAATGCATTTCCTCAGATATTCACCATTTCCTTTAGTGTCAATGTATCGTAGAAAACGTGAACGCCACTGAGAATATCTTCCTGGTCCAAGCATTGGTGGACGATCTTTTGAACCAGCTGCCATGATATTGTTGTGCATTTGACTATCTGTTGAGGATGTATTGACTGGAGTAGACATGATGAATGAATGGTTATGAATTATGAAGTGTGAAAGTTGTTGGATCTTAAGTGGATATGATGTGATTGAAGTTGTGGTCTTGTATGCAATTCACGTTCACGGGATTTTACACGTCTATGATTAAAACCGATAAGTGAATTAACGGGATTTTACAAAATCAATAGACAAACCGTGAATGAATAATCGATTGATGTTAATGTGTGTTTGTTGAATGATTAGTCCTTTTAAGTCCTTTGTTTGTTGTTTGATTTGATGTTTTGTTATGTTTAGACAATGATTAATAGATTCCCAAATTCGGTCAAATACCACCTGATGCGCGGATCGACCTTCGCGGTAAGGTCAATGTCTTTAGACAAAACGCATCAAGATTAGGTGGTTTGAGTGGTGGAGTTGTTTGTTTGGAAGTTTAGATCTTGAGACAAAACGCAACCAAGAAATGAAATGGACAGAGTCTCCCCTAGGCAAAACGCAATAAGGGTCTTCAATTAGGCAAAACGCAGAGGCAAAACGCAGTGTCTTGAGGCAAAACGCAATGACCAAAACGCAGTCTTGAGGCAAAACGCAATGACCAAAACGTAGTCTTAAGGCAAAACGCAATGACCAAAATGCAGTCTTGAGGCAAAACGCAATGACCAAAACACAGTCTTAAGGCAAAACACAGTGACCAAAACACAGTCTTGAGGCAAAACGCAATGACCAAAACACAGTCTTGAGGCAAAACGCAATGACCAAAACGCAGTCTTAAGGCAAAACGCAATGACCAAAACGCAGTCTTGACGCAAAACGCAATCAAGAACACCCCTTCAGTGAGTCAAAACGCAGCCAAGAAAAAAATCATCAGCCATTCTTGAAACAACGAAATGATGTTTTCAAACCACCTTATCAATAGATGCAAGGGATAGAACTAAGCCCGAAAGTACAAAGCTTTAACCACTTTAACTCCAAACAAAGATCAATCTTGAATTATCTTGGTATATTTTTTTGAACCAAAAAAAAATAAAACAACCAACGCCCACTAATTTTTGATGATTTGAACCACAAATCAAAACGAAATCTTACCCTAAAGCACTGTACCAATTGTAGGATCCCGTATAACACTTCACTTCATATAACAAACCACGAATCGATCAAGAAAATAGATAAAGAAAGTGAGTTGATTTAGAGAGAGAAAGAGGAGAGAGAGTTGAGAGAGAAATTAGAAAAAGAAGAAAATGGAATTTTTATTAATGAACTAACTACTTTTCCTTGGTGGAAAAGTTACTTATATACCCTGACACATTAAGTGACGTTCGGGATATTTGACTAGGACCCAAGCTCGGGTTTTGCTTGGGATTAAACCCGAAACATATACAATATTAGATTAACTATCAAGCCCGATTCTCGATATATTTCTATTACAACGTTAACTAATTGATTGACTGAGACTTAAATACATAATGAACAAACTTCATGTTCGAGTCAATATTTTGAGGCTAACACAAAAGCTTAAATTTATATAAGTTAAGGGCAATCTAGAGCACAACATGCTCGATAAAGTCAAAATTTATTCTTAAAAAGACAAAACTATGTGTCAAAACACTTATTTTATTTTTGAAAAATTCTTAATTTTGGCCTAAAATTACATATTTTTGGTATTTTTGGTGGTAAAACGGGGTTATTTGAAGATAAAGCAAATACAAGCAAGATTAAATCGAAAGATACCCCCATACTAGAACTAAGTATTGTCCTCAATGTGAGACTGCCATCCCACACTAAAATCAATGCATCATCCTAATATAACAGGGTCTCTTATGTAAATCTAACGCCGTTTATAAATTATGATAAAAGATAAATGTTAGTCAATAAGATCTAGGATATCGGATTCCCATATATAAGCATACTAAGGATTGAATCTTGAGTGAACGATGGACAAAACCACGAGCACGAGAGTCTTCATAATCCGGGCAATCTTGGACATAAAACACAAGCCATAAAACAAGAGAAATGAAGAGGCGAGCTTCCTCACGTCACACTTATTAGAAAATAGAAAAATAAGATAGAAACACGGGTTGCCTCCCGAGAAGTGCTTGTTTTTGTACGAGTCTCTAGCTTGACTCTCCCCGAATTCCTTTGTCCTTGGGGCAGAAACAGAAGAACGGAAAATCTTCATCGGACTTTCATATGCCACCGGATCTAAGGAATAGAAACTATAAGCGGAGATGCCGGGGTAAAAAATGAGGTCCTCACTCCCGGAGGAGAGAAAAGGAAGAGAATTCACAAGATAGGTAAGAAAAGGAAGAAAGATTTTGATAACAAATGTGAGAGAAAAATAATGGCGATCCTCAAAGGGTAACTTCACATATGTCAGAGAAATTATTTTCTCATGAATCTCGGGGTCGAAAACTTTGACCATAGTATTCAAATCATTATTATCAGGTTCATCCTTAAAGCTTCTTGGGTCATGATCTAAAAACACCTCAGGAGGGAGATTAGGGATAGTGTCCTTAAATAGCAAACTCTTAAGATAGATTGTGTCTCCCTTCGAGTCATAACAATCGTCCTTAAAATCTGGAGGAGTATCAATAGAAGATTTAATCATCTTAAGATCTTCAAAATAAAGTTCTTTTGGAGGGAGAGAAAATGATGTATCATCACTTAATAACTTCTCAAGTAGAAGAATGTCTCCTTCCGGATCAAAGTCGGCATCATCAATTTCCGGTGGAATTGAATCACTTGTAAGACAAGCTTTGATCTCATCACCTCCTGGGTCAAAACACTCATCCTTATTAAGCTCGAAAAGATGTGTGACTAGCAAAACCTGCTCATCAAGGTTAGAAACATAAGAGTCCTTGCTCTCGATGTCCTCTAACACCTCATTAAAAAGAGGATTTACTTTACTAGAGATGTACTTGTCATCGAATTCAAAAAGAGGGTTCGAATAAATTTTAAAATTTTCTTCCTGAACGTCTTCCTCAGGAAGTGACTCGTCATCACTAAAGGTAAACTCATCATTAGCATCGAAGAGAGGATTAGAGAAAGTCACAAAATTTCCCCCTAAAATGTAAAGAGGGGGAGAATCATCACAAAAATGCAAATCACACTCATTATCATTGTCGGATGTATCCTCGGACTAACTTGGGATTGGGACAAGGTCCTCAACGCTAGACTTTATGAATTCGTCCGATTCCTTTTCAAGAATAGTGCTAAGATTCTCATCCCCCATGATGAGAGAATCCTCGGGCTCCATAGTCGGTAAGATGGTTGTGATTGCAATAGACGGAGGAAGTTGAGAAATAATTTCATTCAAAGGAATAGTACTCTCCTCGTCCTCATCGTCATCATCGTAAATAGAATTAAAACATCGTGAAGGCTCGGCAGTCTAAGTACTAAGATTAGGCGCATGCTCTCGTTGGCGAAGCTCTTTATCCTTTTCCTCAATTTCAATACTCATTTTATTGAAATTATCCTTAAGGTAATCAATATTAATTTAACATTACCATCTATAATGAATATCTATTCTCTCATTATGATAATCTTCAATCTGAATTTGATTAATCATACTTCGCATTTCCTCTAAACACTGCTGCTTCTGAACCTCCATATCTTAGATACTTATTTCTTGAGGAGGTGATTGATCGATGGGATACTGCAAGGGTCGGTCAAAACAAGAATAGATATAATTATAGCTAAGATTAGGCTTAAAGTAGTTTTGATTCATTGGTTGACACTAAAAGCTCTCATGAGGACCCCCCATAGTTTTTACAACAAAGATATTGTTGTGGAAAACTCAGTGAATTTTGTGAATAATAATTATCACCAAAGTTTTGATTGTAGCACGGTTCTTGCTCATAGACAAGCAGTACCCGTGGTGGACAATCATAACCGTAGTGAGAATCGTTCCCACATAACTCACACGAGTATGTCTGGGCTGTAGAGGTGGGTAAGAAAAATCGGGTGTTTCATCATAAGAAATAGGATCAGGGTTACGGTCAAACTCGTCTCCGAAACTCACATTGGTACAACACCGACAATTTCCATCGTTAAATGGACCTCCACACCACGAGCACCTCAAAAACCAAGACATGTTGATAAAGAATTAAACGATAAAGAGGGGTAAGAAAAAGAATTAAACGAATAAGAAGGTAAATGAGAATATTTTTAGATTTTGAAAATAACACATAATTAAAAATAATAAAATAATAATATGTAAAAAGAAAAATAAGAAAAAAAAATTTGGAACCGATAGTCAAAGTTGCACGGAAGCTCTCTAGAAAAACACACAAAGAAGCGGAGGAGCGGGTAAGCGGGTAAGCGCGAAGCGTTTTAAAAACCTTCTCCTTTCGGGTCGAAGTTCGTCGGATCAACCCTCCTTATACCTCTCTTATAGTTTGTTGATCTAAAGGTGAGCCGATTTAACAATTGCCAACATGGTTTCTTTTGTTGTTTTTTTAATATTTTTTTGTATTTTAAATACTTTAGGAAAAGTATTATTGGTGTTTTATTTTTTTTATGTTTTTATAATAGAAAATAAATCCACAAAAATAAATCAAGAATAAAAATATTTTTTTGTATTTTATAATTTTATACAAAAGAAAATATATATTCACAAAATAAAACGATAAATTCACGGGGAAGGGTCTTCAATGCACTAATCTTCAAACTTCAATGCGATAATCGTTTCACACTTCTCCGGCAACGCCAAAAATTGGTTCACTTATTATATATGTATATATATATATATATATATATATATATATATATATATATATATATATATATTATATATATATATATATATATATATATATATATATATAATATAAGTAAATAGGCAAATTACTCTTAGGGAAGAGTAATAAGCTAATCACTAATAAAATATACTTTCGAAAAGTATTGATGTGAAAATTACCCTTAGGAAAGGATAAAATTCAAATCGTTCCCGAGTCGTTTTCCCAACGAAGCGTGAATATTGAAAATCTTGTTTCGGTTCGTGATCAGATGCTTGAATAATCAAAATTTTGAATTTTGGATTCTAAATCTAATAATGCAAAGGGAAAGCACATAAAGGCACGCTGATCTAGGAATAAAGGTAATTTAAATATCTAACGACATTTAAAACAATAAAAATTTAACTAATTTTAACTAACTAATTAACTAAAAATGACAAAATAAAACTTTTAAAACTCAAAATGCAAATTTATTAAACTAAAATGTATTAAACTAATTTTTAATAACAGAAAATATTTTTTAATAAAATTTTAAACTAATTAAAACTATTTTTAAAACTAAACAAAATTAAAAATTAAACTAAAAATACTAAACTTAATCCTAAAAATTTGAGAAAATTTATAAAAATACTAGATACTAATTTTGAGGTTTACAAAGAAAAACGACATGATAAGCTATTACCAATAAGCTGGGAAATATCATTAAGCTAAATAAGCTAAAAGTTAAATAAGTATAAGAAATAAATGTTGAAAAGTATTAACGAAAAAGTCCCAAGGGCAGACTGGTAGAGCGTGTGTGTGTTGAAGGGGAAGTTATAGATTCGAGTCATGTGACTGTCCTTTTTGTAAAACATTTTTTTATTTTTTTTCATTTTGAAAAAGCTAAAGAATAAGCTAAAATAACCAATATTAACAAAGGACATAATTTCAGAACTTAATTATAAGCTAGATAAGAACAATTGAATGTGACAGTTGGCTAAACAACTTAGTTAAGACTTGTTGTCATTTAGCTAAAACTAATAGACTCAATAAGCACTTATAAGATCAAAAAGCTAAACTGGAAACCAATAAGCTAGAAAGAGACCTAAACCTAGACTCAATAAGCAATAAGGATAAGAAATAAGCAAAAACAAAAAGCTGAAAAACAACAAAAAGCTCTAAGACAGTTTACTTCAAAGAGAGTTTTAAAAGGATTTTGACCAAAGCTCAAACTAAGATTTAGGACTGATAAGAACTAATAATAAGATAAAACATGAAAACATATTTAGGTTTAGACTTTAAAGAAACAAATAAGCTGGAAATAAACAAGTTAGTTAAGGAAATAAGCTAGAAGAGATTAAATGAAAATAAAAGTTCACTTGTTTTTGGACCTTTTTTTAAGACTACTTGCAGCTTAAAGTTAAGACTCAAAAATGATTTTGACACACTAAAAACTTAAAACATATTGAAATCATACTACAATAGGCTAAATATAATCAAAATTAACCAAAGTTAAGTTAGAATGTGACCACAAATGATCTACACATTAGATCTTTTTAGAACAAACCAACACTTTAACACCTATTGACTGATTCTAGTCTAAGTTATTTAAAAAGCTATTCCAAAGCTTACCAACTCAAAACAGATGTATAATGATGCTTATGAAACCATTTTTGATCACAAAATCCACACCTCATGCATACTTTTAAAGAATTCAATCAATTAGCAGTTTATAAACCATTAGACTGGCAAAATTGGATTTTTGATTAAACAAACTTCAAAACTTATTTTAAGCTTATGAAAACTAGTATTTAGACTTAATAAGAGCTTATGAAAACTATTTTGAGCATTAAGAACAAATTGTACACAAGTTTTCTAAGTTAGAGCTGCTTATCCCAAACACCCCTTTAAAACTAGAAATTTCACTTTTTAGCTAAATCAGGCCTTATTAAACCTCAGATTATGAAAACAAATTAAGTTTTATGAATATTAAGGACAAATAAGCAAAAACCTTAGAGAAGTAAGCACTGGATAATAAGCTAAACTAATAAGGTACATTAACTTCTAAATGAGCAGTTTTAAATCTAAAATGGACATATCACATAAAACTAAAATCAAACTAATTCTAAGCTATGAACTAGACATATTAAGCTCCTATTAGATATAATAAGCATAATTTAACAATATTAAGCACAAAATAAGCAGTTTAATAAGCAACAAAGGAAAATGATTTTTGGTAAAAAAGGTTAAAAGTGAATCAATACTTGTCCTTTTCTCAAAAACTAGGACGACACTTATAAATGCTCTAAGAGCTTAATCTAAAAGCTCCAGCTTATTTACATAAGCTGGTAAAGACATATAAGCCCTTCCATTTCTGGCTTATCATCCATGATTAAGCTTTTGATGACTTTTGAGGTGATTTAAGTGACAAAGCTTATTCAGTTAAGCTTATTAGCTTTTTAAGGTAATAAGAGCTTATTGCTTATTTAAGTAAAATCCAAACACATTTAAACAAATTTGCATAAAAGTAAAACAATTATTCAACACAAAATGAAAAGGCAACTGAACTTTTATTGATTATAAAAGGTTTACAAGCTATAAAAACGAAATTACAATAAGCATAAAATTTAAGCTAAAACTACACTATAACTACACTAGATAATATCCTTGTGTGACTGCAGCCTCTATTTATAGTTGATGAGAGAAGGATCTAGAAGAGAGGAGCGTCATTCAACTTCCAACCCGCACCCTTGATTGATAGCAAACTTTAGTTCGTCCATTTAGCACCCTTAGATCACCTCCACGTCTATTCATCAAATGAGACACCTTGGGATTGCCAAGGTGTCAGGTTGTGATGTAATACACGCCACATAGATCTTCTAGAAGAGTGGATTCATGAGAGGAGAGTGGATTTACCCGTACCAGTTGTAAAAATGAAGAAAGAAGACAGTGAACAGTAATATTAACCGTGGTTTTATTATTTTGACTTGGATCATGTTTTTGGGCTTGGGTTTATTGAATGGGCTGGATTGGTTTGATTGAATAGTTAAAGGTTTTAGGACTAAGGTTTATATATTTCAAGTTATTATGGGCTGACTCGGCCCACAAGATGGGAACGGGTTGGCCCATTAAAGATGAATACGTCCTCGGCTTTGTTTTCTCACACTCTTCTAGTCTCGTGCTCGGTTTTGTCCTTTTTGGCTTTATTTTTATCCTTTATTTGAATATCCGTTACCTGCATATCACAATTAACAAAATAGACATATACATTGCATTTTCTATCTATTTTTGGTCATTTAAGCTCGTTTTTATAAAGAAAAGTAATATGTGATTAAACACATATCAGTTAATATTTTTATTATACGAAAATAACCACGATCACAAAACTATACTTCCCTTATATTTTCTTTACTTATTTTCGAGTAGTACATATAACCTTTTAAGGTTTACGTAGTTTTAAAATCTATATTTTTACGAAACAAGTTGTACAACTAGTATGTATGCATTAAGATGATCACAAAAGTACAAATTTTAAAAAGATTAAGAGACTTACAAAAAGAAGTGGTATAAAAGGATGATTGATGACTAGAAACAACCCAAACGTTGTTTATAACTAACCCGAATACAATAAATATCAACCACGAACACAATATCTTCAAAGGTTTTTGTTCAAGATTGGAAAATTATGAGTTTGTGTGTGTGTTTGATGATTTTCGGATAAGAGAGGGCAAAAAGGAAGAGAGAAAACTCAAAGTTTGTATGTGTGAATAATGAAGGAATGAATGAGATATGCATGTGATATATAAGAATGAAATTTCACACACCAAGAGTGTGTGTGTTGATACATGCATCGGCTAGAAGGCAAGGCACAATAGGGGACCTATTTGATCTACCAATGGGGCTTAAGGTGGACAAAAACTAGTCACATGTTGGCTCATGTGTGTCTTATTGATTCAAAATTCAAAAATGGCATCCCATGCGTGCATGTGTGTGAGTATTTGGTTAGCATAGAGCCAAGGAGGGGACCATTATGGTCTCCACCATGTAAGAGTTAGTGGGTTTGAGATGAATTATTTCCATGGTTCCTAACTTGAACATATTGATCAAGTAAAACACGTAGCACGCGAACAACGAAAACGAGTAACGGTACTACGGAAAATTATGAAATTTTAGATATTGCCTTAAAATGCTAAAACGTGGACATTGAAAAAATACTACAACGTTTGGTAACCCGGTTCACTCCCGGTAACGATCCTTAGATAATAACGCAACAATTTCCCAGTTAAACGTAAAAGTTAAACGAAACTTTAAAAATTTAAATTATCAAACATAAACGGCTATATTATTGAATCGAAATTTGCGGGGTGTGACATCCTTTCCCCATTAGAAGAGCTTTGTCCTCAAATCTTAAGATGTAGTATTAGACATAGGTTCAGGATTTGCAAAAAGGTGCTGGTACTTTTTCTGCATTTGATCTTCACGCTCCTAGATGAACTCAGGACCTCTCCTAGAGTTCCAACGTACCTTGACAATTAGAATACGGCTTTGCTTTAGAAGTTTGACCTCACGGTCCATGATCTCGACAGGTTCTTCGATGAAGTGTAGTTTGTCATCAACTTAGATTTCATCCAACGGTATAGCAAGAGGTTCATCAGACATGCATTTCTTCCAATTTGAGACGTGAAACATACTATGAACTTTACTCAACTGCTCTGGGAGTTCATGTCGGTAGGCAACAGTTCCTACTTTAGCAATGATCTTAAAAGGTCCTATATAACGAGGGTTTAGCTTTCCCCGTTTGCCAAAACGTATCACCCCTTTCCATAATGATACTTTCAACATTACCTTATCTCCTACTTGAAACTCAAGGGGTTTCTATCTTACATCAGTATAGCTCATTCGACGATCACGGGCGGCTTGGATACGGCTCTTAATTTGAACGATCTTCTTAGTTGTCTCGTGGATGATCTCTGGGCCAGTGAGCTGACTATCTCCAACTTCAGCCCAGCAAACAGGTGATCGACACTTGCGCCCATACAACGCCTCCAAATGCCTTCCAAATGCTAAATACCTGAAAAGGAATGATTAAGTACCTATTTTAGACATAAATGCACGATTTAGGGGGTTAAATGACCTCGAAAAAGTGTATAAAATGACAACTCATCAAATATCCCTACACTTGGGATTTGCTTATCCTCAAGCAAATGAGCTTTTCTACCTAGACAATAGCAGTATTAGGGTCATTTAACCTACTCTTTAAAAGTATTTTACAACACCACCTTCTAGACCTCGTAATTAAAAGCACGGAAAGTATATACTAGCACCTCACATAAGTGTTTAGGATTCTCTCTTTCACTCGGGTGTATAATAAATTATAACATAATGGGGAAACAAAAAATCAACACTCATTACCTGTCATAGCATATAAATTACCATAGTTTTGGTAAAGGATCAAACCTCCATCGCTAAAAGGTCTTTTAAAAGGTTGTAGGGTATAGGTGTAAGATAACATATAATGGAAACGGAAACAAATGGGATACATTTGGGTGGCTTTGGGTGAATTTGGAGTGGAAGGTGTTGATCCTACTTGAATAGATCTTGCTTAGCTTGTAAAAGGCTTAGTTGTATTGAATAAATCCAAGACAACTATAGTAGAAACTTTGATTGAATATATCAAAGACTATGCGGAATCTAGTCTATGATACTAAGAAGAATATACAATGAAACAGTAATAAGTAAGATTGTATAATACCAAACTTTAAGCCTAAATATGTTAATACGAACACTCTTAATAGTGTTAGGGTTATACAAAACCTTAAAGCTATAACAAAATGATTTCTAGATGATATATGATAAAAGAGCTTTCAAAAATCTTACTACCACCTAGCATCATTTGATGGGCGAGCGCTTTCGTAAACCCATTTTGAAAGGTAATCAACTGCTACTAGGAAGTATTTGTTACCTTTGGATGATGGGAATGGCCCCATAAACTCAATGCCCCAGACGTCAAAGATTTCACAGACTTGGATGGAATTTTGTGGCATTTCATCCCTTTGTGAAATTTTTCCTTGACGCTGGCTGTATGAGTTGTAGTTTTTAACCTAATCATGGGCAACCTTTGTAGATTGTGGGCCAAAAGAATCGGATTCGTAGACTTTTCTTGCTGTGTAGTTAGCACCGTGATGTCCACCTGGTGGGGGGACCCATCGGTGGCAAGCCATGATGATTTCATGGGCTTGTTTGCCAAAAACACAACGTCGAATAACTTGATCCGCACAGATTTTAAATAGAAAGGGGTCTTCCTGGAAATAGTGCTTCACGTCTTTGAAGAATTTTCTTTTCTGCTGGGTCGACATCCCTTTGATCACGAAATTTCTCGCATGGTAGTTTGCGATGTCAGCAAACCATGGGGTACTAGCATCAAGAACAGCAATCAAACTAAGAGTTTCAAGAGGAAACTTTTATGTTATCTCCTTTGAGATCGAGCTCATTCTTGTGAGGATTCTTAATCGTGATAGATGATCAGCCGCTAGCTTTCGGCTCGTTCGTGTCAAACTTATATAAAAGTCGCACGCTTGAAGGAGCAGAACACTTCGGAGCAATATCTGCCTTAGAATCTTTCTTAGGTAAAGAGATTCTTGAGGGCAGAATGTCGTATACACAGTGCATTTGTTCCTGACAAGGTACGATCGGAATGTTTCGATGCGTACCCGACTAACATTTCTTTCTCTGTAGTGGTTGTAACGTGATTCGCTCATTCATTGTTTTACTTGCATAATGTATAGGCTGAAATGTTTCTCACTGACGTTGTCCAAGAATGCACTAAGGCAATCGCTTGCATCGCACATAAGTTCAAATGGTTCATTCCAGTTTGGGGCAATCAGGATTGGAGCCTCGGTTAGATTCTTTTTAAGAGTGTTTAAATGCTTCAATTACACTCGTTGGGAAATAAAACGGAGTCTCTTTTCAGCATCTGGGTCATGTAGGACGGGCTATTTTGAGAAATTTGGATGATTCTTCTATAAAAACCCCGGCATGCCCAAGAAAACTACGGAACCTTTTACAGTAGTCGGGTGAGGGAGTTTGGCCGATAACGTCAATCTTAGCTCCGGATCGACCTCATTCCGAACCCTTTTTGGAGATTTTATGTCCAAGAAACAATGCCTTCCTTAACAATGAAATGGTTTTCTCCCAGTTTAGTGCTAAAGTAGTGTCTTCAACCGCTTAAGCATCTTTTCAAATGGGTTAGGCATGTAAAGAAAGAATTTCCATAAAACCAAAAAGGTCATCCATAAAAACTTCCATTGTTTTTTCGATCATGTGTGGAAGATTGCCATCATAATCTTGGGAATGTGCCTGGTGCAATGCAGAGGCCAAAGGGCATGCGGTGGTAGGCCAAGGTTCCGTTATGGGGCAAGTAAATGTTGTCTTTTCTGATCTTTTGGGTCGTTGGGTTTGAAAAATTTTTTACCTGAGAAACCATCTCGAGAAAACAATTGTATTCGTTTCCCGCAAGCCTGTTCGAAGCATTTGGGTCCACTGAATGGTATTGGCAAAGTGTCTTTTTGGGTGGCTTCATTCAATTTCGGTAGTCCATGCATACCCGCCATCCGTAATAATCGAGTTGGGATAACTCATTTTGGCTCATTCTCGACTACGGTAAAAATACCACTTTCTTTGGTCACGTGTACCGGGCTTACAGGGACCTATCATGAGATCGGGTAAATTAATCCATCGTCTAGATGTTTCTTCCACTTCTTTTTTTATGACATCGTGGATTTTGGTTTACCCATCTTTGATGTTGGACCGCTGAGTGTGTAGTCTCTTCATTGAATTTTGTGAGTACAAAAATTCCGAGTTAATACCCTGATATTCGGAGAAGTTTCCAAGCGATTGCTCGCTTGTGGGACTGCACCTTTATGAGAGCGGCTTTCTCCCAGACACTCAAATCTTTAGCAATGATGACTGGTAACTTGTTGTCACCCTCCAAAAATGCATATTCGAGGTGGGGAGGTAAGCCTTGAGCTCGACCTTGGGAGGTTCATCAATTGATGTTTCATCGGTTTTGGCTTCACAAATCTTAATTTCTTTTCTAACCCCAGGGAAAATAATTTCTTGGTTGGGAAAGTGGTGTAAGGGCTCATATTAGGATAGCTTCCAAGAAGAAAGTATGTCCTCCTCGGGATCACATTGCATCATCAATTCCTGACTTATGAAGTATTAGAGAGTCAGCCTTGATTTCTTCAAGAATGAAATCACTACCCCGAATGGAGTGAGGGTGGGAGAAGTGGTATCAACAATTGGTTCAAGGTAAGGAGTGGAATTTCCATTTGCTAATACTTTCGAGAAACCTAAAACCTCTTGAGAATATTCCTCACAAGCTATATCAATAAAGTCGACTTGTTAACTGATTCTATGGCATTGTAGGAGAATTTTTTCATATCACCTACTTTGAAAGTCACGGATTGGTCATCATGTCTTAAGGTAATCTTTTCACCGTGTACATCAATCAAGGCTCTTGCCGTTCTTAAAAATGGTCTTCCTAAAATCAACTGGACTCTCGGGTCGGGCATCATAGGTTTCAAATACCACAAAATCAGCCGAAAATAGAAGGTTCCAAACCTTCACAAAAACATCTTCGGTATGCGGTCCCCCCCCCCCGAGACCACCACACATTCGATCGATCGGTCGGCTAACTCGAGTATCATTCCTAGTTTTGGGCCAGTCTTTGGAGATTAGCTTTTCAAAAAACGGTGCGGTGGCATTATGATTGTTGCTGGACCGAGTCGGCAGGGCCAAGCATTCATCAACTTTGGAAAAATCTCACGGTATCAGAAATGCTACCCGGGGTCTCTTAAATTTCTGGAAATGTCTTAGGGATGACTGCCAGCAATTTTCTCTTAACCGGTGTTTTGGTTAATTCCAAGATCTTGTCTTTGTTGTTCAAAAGCTTTTGAACATCGGTGCAAAACTTAGGCATGTGCAGGGAAGAGCATCGCGACGCTAGCTCGAGTGGAGATTCGACAAATTTCCATGAATTTCAAAGTAAAAGGTTCGTCCTTTTCGCGGATTTTCTCCTTGTCTTACCCTAGATGGATTTATGTGGTAAGTCGTTTTGGCTCTAGGCATAACAACTGGTATTTAAACTTGGACTATTGGAGGTTGGACGTCTTTGGTACTTCCGTTAGGAAGCACCGTGTCCTTTGTCACCTCGGTTTCAACTTCCACCACCGGAGGTGGAATTTGAGGTCCATCATATGAAACACCGCTTCTGGTGGTGATTGCTTTCAATTCACCCTTTGGGTTAGCAATGGTGTTGCTAGGAAGAGAACCCGAACTTGAAGTAGAAGCTTGGTTGGAATTTACGATTTTGGTGAGCAAGTCGGTTATGTTGGACATTTGGTTTTGCATGTTTTGCATAACCGCATCATTAGCTTTGACATAGCTCTCAAAATCAGTTTTTGACACACCCGAAGCTTGATGAGCTGGAGCTTGGTAAGTGGGTGTTGATTAACGGGGGTTGATACATTAGGGCTTGTTGTTGAACTTGGGATCGTTGGATTTGACCCTGGTTGTAGCCATTTCCACGGTTTTGGTTTTGGCTCCAACGATTCTAATTGTTGGCTTGGCTGTTGTGTTGCATGGGAGGAAAACCGGGTGGTCTGGATTTGGTTTTTGCCATCGGTGTGCGACGGTAAACCGGAATTTCCTTGGTTGAAATTTGTTTGCGGCTGCTTGCGAGACTGTATTCTTGGATATAATCTCGGTAATTGTTGCTATCGGTAGCTGGACAATACGATAGAGTGGGCAACACCGCAGGTAACACAACTTTGTTCAACCGCTTTTACGGGAGCAGGGAGCTGGAACTGGAGATGTCTGCTTGTCGAGAAGTAGGCTCTAACCATATCTTTCAATTCAGCAACATCGGGAGTGATACTACGGAGGTGGAAGGCTTGTACTAACTTTAGCTAAAACAATGGCTTTGCTTCGGGAGTTGACGAATTTGGACTGCTCTCGAGATTGCATTGAGCAATCAGCGGGCCTTTTGTCAAAAAGTTACCCCTGCGGCGGAGTTCAAAGAGTCTTGATCATTAAACATTTAAGGCATTGTAAAATGTATCAAGTTGGTGAAGGCTCGTGAAGCCATGATGTGGACATGCTTGGAGAAGCTCTTTGATTCGACCCAAGCCTCACTAAACGAACTCATCAAATCTTTGTTTGAAATTGGTAATTTCGTTCCGAAGATTTGTCGTTTTAGAAGGTGGGAAAAACTGATTGATGAATTTAGCAACGAGGTCATCCCATGTTTGAATTGATCGAGGGGGTTCTTTCTCAAGCCATATCCGGGCTGCCCCCTCGAGAGAGAAAGGAAAAAGCATCAACTTAATTGATGTGGTCGGGACATTAGGATATCTCAAAGTAGAGGTGATTTTATTGAAGTAACGGATGTGGGCATGTGGGGTCCTATTTGTCATGTCCGAAGAAATGCTTGTTCTGGAAAGAGTTAGCAACCCATGCTTGATCTCAAAATTTGCTGTGCGATTTCAGGAACAACCAATTGCATCCGTATCGTGGTGGGGCCTGGAGCAATTGGCCATAGGTTCGATTATCAGACATCGTATTTTGGTGAGGTTCAAAAGATTCGGAGGGAAATTGTTGTTGTTGTCTTGATGTGTCGAAAGAGACGTGCTTGAGAACGAGTGCGCATGCACTACACTTGAGATCAAAGAAGAGTATTTTTTTTTGTTTTTGTTTTAGTATATTCACAATCTATTTTAAACGGACAGGAACCTAAACCATGACAACTTGAAACCCAAAAGTCTCTTACTTCACGGTAGCTCTCAAAAAGATAAACGCACAGGTGAGCGGAGGAGTAGGAATATCGCGAAGCTTATTTCTCCTTTCGGGTCGTAGTTCCTAGGAACAACCCTCCTTATACCCACTTTATAGTTTGTTTAACTTTTCAAGGTGAGCCGTATGTCGTAAGAGACACAAATTGCGAGTTTTTAAATCTTTTGTTCGAGTTGGGAACCAATAAGTTCACTGGAATTTATTATGATATTACCTCAATGGAGCCTCTTATATTGGGGTATTTATACCAATTTGTGAATTTTATTTCTTTTGTATGGAAAATGTTTTTAAATTTTTGGTTTTTTTTGTTTGTTTTTAGAATGATAATTATACTAAATAAAAGAAACTGAAAAATATTTTAAACTTTTTATATTTTTATAAAGAAAATATTCACAGATTTAAACACAAATTGTCAATACGTAGCGATAATCTTTTTCAACCTCCCCGGCAGCGGCGCCAAAATTTGACTCGCGCGAACTCACCCCTCAAATATGTAAACAAATACAAACATGTATAAATACACAACAAGGGACGAAATCACGCGAGAGCAATGAAACCGGAAGCAGTATAGAGTGTTCCCGGGTCGTTATGTCCCAACGAGGCTTGGAATGAAAATCGCAAAGACGATTGGATGATTGATGTTTAAATCTGACAAGGATTTGATTGGACTCTAACAATGTTAAGCAAATGCACATAAAACTAAGCAAGAAAAAATAAGCTGGAATAAGGAATAAAGCTAGGAATGATAAAAACACTTAAAACTTTTATACTAAGAGACAAATAAGCTCAAATAAGCTTGAGACAGACAAATAAGCTGAGCTAACTCTAAATAAGCAAATCCAGCATACAATTACGCTCAATTACACAGTGAAAAATCACAGCAGTATAACAACTGTATAACAGTATTAACTAACGTTATAACTTGGAGTTAGTATGCTAGCTATAAGGTTAGCATGGTTGCTTATGGCTAGTACTGTTTAGTTCAATGAAGCAAGAAATTAAGCAATTAAGCTAAAATAGTTATTTAACTAACCCTAATAAGCACTCAGTATACGAATGAGCAAATTGAATAAAACTATAATGGCAAATAAGATAAAAACTACAAATGATACACTATTGGAAATACTTTGAAAAGGAAAATAAGCTTAAATAGCTTCTTCCTAAATACAGTAAAGGAAAATTGTCTAGTCTACATCTAAAAAGTAAGGAAATCTGAAATAAGCAGAAATAATAAGTGATAAGAAAATGACCACCAGTACTAAAGTTTTAACCAACTGTACTAACTTGGAGTTAGTACTGTTGGCTTTAAGTTAGTACTGCTACCTTTGGAATCCTAGAAAATGAACCAGCAGTACTAACTTAGAGTTAGCACTGCTTGTTCTAAACATCCCTTAAAGTTTTCAAAACTCAATTTTCTTTTCTCACTGATTAAAAACATATTATCTAGTACCAAAATAAGACACTTATAAGCAATTTTAATTAAGAAATAATACTTAATAACTGGATTTTTCTAACAGTGTCAACTCAAAACTAACAGTTTTAACAATTAAACTAACAGTTTATAGCTAAGAAAGTGATACAAAACACTTTTAAACTAACAACTAAACAAGATAAGCACTAAACGTACTGAATAAGCACAAATAAGTAAACATAAGTAACAAATAAGCACTATAAGCAGTTCTACAGTAAATAAAAATAATACGAAAAAGAGAGAGACTTACAACACCCTTTGCTCAAAACAGGGTCAAATAATGAATCTACGAGCTCTAGCTTGCATAAAACAAGCTAGTGAGAGTCCATAAGCCCATCCTGAAAATGGCTTATCATCCATAAAATAAGCTGGGGTATTCTGAGATGATTTTTTTTTCTTGATACTTAACTTTTTATATTTCCTAATTAAAGCAGCTTGTAAACAAACTGTGTTGAGAGCTTTTTGAACACAAACAGCACAATTAAGAAACTTAACACTTGGAATTGTAAAATGACTTAAAACCTCAAATTTGCATTAAAACTTAAAAGTGTTACAAAGCTGAAAGTAAAAGCTGTAAATGACTTTAAAAACTAAAAATTAAACTTAAGATATTCTACAATTAATAGTTACTTTAGATGCTCAAAAGGCTTACAAAAAGGCTCTATTTATAGCGAAGTCTTCATCTAGTGGACTGCAGCTTGTGCTTCTTTTGTATGGAGCCAAAAACTAAGTGTGCTTGTTGTGTGAGGTGATTCTCAAGCAAATCCCAGCCTTCGATTTCTTTTGTGCTTCTTTGGAGTCAATCTCAGCCATTGAAAACACTTGGGAATGGTGTGGGATTGCCAACATGGCACTTATACAGCTGGGGGGGAAATAGTAGGGTGGTTGAAATGATTTTGGCTAGGGTGTCGAGAGGTTTTGCAGGGAGAAGGTATGGGACGACATCCAAGTTGTATCTGGGTTTTGTTGGGGCGGGAAAGAAAGGCTTTTTGGGTAAGTAGGCAGTTTTGTTCCCCTAAGTTATATAAAACTTGAATGCAATCTTTGCCCGGTTTGCAATTTTGACCCTTGTCTTTTAATTTTTGTAATACAACTTGAGGTTTGGTAATTTTTAGTCCCTCAAGTTGTATTTTCTTCACTTGGATGACCTTTGATTTTGTCCTTTCCATTTCGTGCTTGGTTTTGTTTGGCTTTTGGCTTTCTTTTTTGGGTCCTGCTCTGGATAATCCGTTCCTGCACAATACCAAATGCAAAAAATACAATTTAGATGTAATTTGGTCAGTTTTTAGTCTTTTAAGTCTATTTTTAATGGAAAATGGTATGTGTAATTAAGCATATAACCAATTAAGTAAATAAGAGACTTTAATAAGGAACTTATTACCTGACTTATTAATAGCAAGAAAAGAAAGTTTAAGAAAGGGAACAGTTTGCTTTTTTAAAACTTTGACATGTAGTTAAAACTGTTTGAGTTTTTTAAGACTCAATAAGCCAAAAGAAGACTAATAAGCTAGAAACAAACCCTAACCTAGTCTAAATGAGCACTAATTACTAGAAATAACCTAACAAATTAAGCTGAAAAGTACCAAAAAACATTAAGATAGTTTGCTCTAAAAGTGATATTACCACTACTTTAAGCTAAGCTTAAGAACTATTAAGCATTAAGAAATAAGCTGAAAACTAAAAACAGATAAAGACCTAGACTCAAATGACTTAAATAAGCTAGAATTAAGCACTCAAGTTTAGAAAATAAGCTAGAAGGGTAAAATGAAAATGACAGACTACTATTACTTGTTTTTGGCTTTTTTTTGAAAATAAATTACTACTTTAAGCTTAAAATTAAGACTCAAAAACACTTCTAACAAACTAAAAACTAAAAACAGATTTAACTTAGACCACAATAAGCTAAATTAAACAAAAATTGACCTAAATTAAGCTAATGTATGACCACAAATGATCTGCACATTAGGGACTTTTAAACTCAAATCAAAATCTAGCACTACTTGACTGGTTTTAGCCTAAGATGATTAAAATGCATTTACAACTACTAAAGACCAAAAACAGATTTATAATTATGCTAGAAAAACTAGTTTTAAGCACAAAAATAACTCCTCAAATAGCCTTTCAAAGAATTCATCAATAGTGTGTGAAAACCTTAAAACTAGCCGACTTGAGTTTTGATTAAAACAAACTAGAAAGCTTATCAAACTATTTAAAGCTATAAACTAGATTATAGACTTAATAAGAGCTTATGAAATCTGTTTTGAATGCCAAAAACAATTTACACATTATTTTACCTTACTTAAGACCTTAACCCAAACACCCCTTTAAGATTTGAATGTTCGTTTTTAAAACTAAGGCAGATCTAAATAAGCTATTAATTTATAAAAGAAACAGTGAAGAATTGATTTCAAAATGACAAATAAGCAAGAACTATAGAAAATAAGCACTGAGTAATAAGCTATATTGATATGAGTTCTATACTAGCAGTTTTAACTAAAACTCAAATTAAACTAATACTAATGATGTAAACTAGAAATGTAAGACATAATAAGCTAACATAAGACAAATTAAGCATATTTAAGCACTAATAAGCACATATTAAGCAACCTAATAAGCTGAATAAGAAATTAAGCTAGAAATAGAAAAAGTAAGTGTACCTTGTCCTTTGCTCTAAACAAGGATTAAAATGCTCTTAAGAGCTTATCTACAAGCTATAGCTTATTTACATAAGCTGGTACAAACCCATAACCACATCCATTTCTGGCTTATCATCCATAGTTAAGCATACAATGACTTTTGAGACTATTTAGGTGAAAGGCTTATTTAGTTAAGCTTTAGAGAGCTTAACTGAATAAGGAATAGCTTATAGAGTAACTAAAGAGGTTATAGCTTATTAAGTGAAATCTAAACTCATCTTAAACAATTTTGATTAAAAGTAAAAACAGAATTCAATACACAATTTAAATGAAACTGAAATTTTATTAATTGTAAAAGAGATTACAAGCTTTTGAAATGAAAATTACATTTAAAGGACAATATGCTAAAAAAATAAGCTAAAGCTACACTAAAAAGCTATATATAAACTACATCTCTATCTGTATGAAATCCTCTCTCTATTTATAGCTAGTAAGAGATGATTCTAGACTTTGAGGAGCGTCCTTAAGCTTCAACCCTAGCCCTTCAATCTTAACAGACTTCTATCCATCCATTTTGAGCCTTTGGATCCCATCCACGTCTTCTCATCTAATGAATTACCTTGGGATTGCCAGCGTGTCAGGGAGTGATGTAATACCTTGCCACGTTGGCTTTCTAGAAGGGATTCGAGCATGTGGAGTGATTAGAATTTACCCTGTTACTCGTCATAGTGAATTGAAGTGGGAGGGAAGATCTATAGTAAGTTGGACCCGTATTTTTATTGTTTTGACTTGGACCTTGGGTATGGATTTGGGCTTGGGTTTATTTATTATAACTTGGGCCGGGTTTAGACTGAATTTGGAATTAGACTTAATTTGGACTTGGATTTAGGCTTAGGTCTATGGATAAGGATTTTTGTCATTCAAGAGTTAATGGGCTGACCCGGCCCACGAAACGGGTACGGGTTGGCCAATTAAAAATAAATACGCTTTCAGCTTTGTTTTCTTACGCTTTTCCAATCTCGTGCTCGGTTTTGTCCTATTTGGCTTTGTTTTTTTTTCTTTAGATATTATTGATACGGCAAGACCAATTCACAAAACAGGACTCTATACAATGCATTTTTCATGTAATTTTTGGTCATTTAAACTCGTTTTAATAAAGAACTTGATATGTGATTTATACACATATAATAAATCCCCATACTAAGCTATTGTCGTGTCCCCACGTAATGTCATATTTACACACATAGAACCTAAAAATTTTCACCCTTGGGGGGGAGGGGGGGGTGGAAAATAATTACTTCAAAAAGTAGTTAAGTGTTCATTAAAGGGAATTAAGAAAATCCCTCGTTTTAAAAACACCCGTTTAAACATTTTTACATATATATTTTATTATTATTATTATTATTATTATTATTATTATTATTTATTTTTTTTATATAACTTTTAGGATCACGGAACAAGAAACACTTTTAAATAGTGTCCAAAAGGATAAATTCATCCTCCTCGATTTTTCACCCGCCCCAAACCAAGCTTAAAAAAGAAATCATTGTTAAATACAAGTTAAGATGCTCACTACTCATAATGCAAATTGTACGATAGTACTATTCGCTCTTCTTATTCATAAATCTCTAGAGATTTTATTTTTATTATGGCGTTAAAGAAATTATTTCCTTATTCATATAAAGAAACCTGTTATAGACCATAATTAGTTTGTAATCCTTCCTAAAGAGACGATATGGTGAGAATAAGGTTTAAAAAAGTCCACATTAAGGTTATAATTATCACATGATTTAGGGTTATCCTTTTTATTTTCATCCGAAACTAACTCAACTACGAGTCCAGAGGACGAAAAAAGGCCCCCCTTTTATTTAGATAACATCAGAGTCAAAATTTGGCTTTTATTATTTATTATTATTGCAACATTATTAATCCTCCCGGTCCTTCAAACGATTGTCACATCGGTATGCGAGTCGGACCTATGATCAGGAGTCTTATTTTGACCAGGAGATCCTCGGCACTTTTGAAACTGTCAATCGGTATGCTATATGATCCGACCAGATTAGTATATTTTTATCAGTCTCGGATTTATTATTCTTATTATTACCTCCACCCTTTAAACGACTACCACATCGGTATGCAAGCCGACCATGGTCTAGTGGTCTTATTTCGGCTTCGGTTTATTACATAATTATTATTATTATTATTATTAGCCAAATTTCAAGTCCTGTGGTCTTTTAACTACCTAATCAATGGTTGCGGCCATCAGGAATCCGGTAGCTATTTCCCCACAACACTAACAAAATCCATCGATGTTTACCTTATTTCACCAGAAGGAAATCTATACGAGGTATCTAAACTAAGGAATCGCAAAAACCCAAAGTAACTTTATTTATTTAACAGATATATAAGTTTATTAAGTAGTGGGAGAAAAAGCCCAATATCCTCTATGAGCTCTAAAGAGATCAACTAACGCCATGCTTAGCATCTAACTTATATTTAACTCTATCATTTTTCGTTCTTCGTAAATTTAAAATCTTTAATAAAAAGATCCGCGATTGCTTAGTTTAATAAAATCAAGCTTTGCATATTTAAAGTCTATTATGGAAACTTGCAAACTCTTAGCTTTTTTCAAGCTAGAATTCGCGTTTTAAAGCTTCATGTATAAAAGACTAGCAAAAGCTTAAATTTATATAGGTTAAGGGGCAAGCTAGAGCGCAAGATGCTCGATCAAGTTAAAATTTATTCTTGTTCTTAACAATGGAAAGTCAAAAATTCGTGTCAAAACACTTATTTTATTTTTGAAATTTTTTAAATTTTGGCATAAAATCACATGTTTTTGGTATTTTTGGTGGCAAAACGGGGTTACGTGAATACAAAGCAAATGCAAGTAAGATCAAATCGATAGATACCCCCTCCCCATACTAGAACTAAACATTGTCCTCAAAATTTAAAAGGGTCTCTACATAAATCTAAAGTCGTTTATTAACTATGCTAATAGATAAATGTTAGTTAATAAGATCTAGGATATCAGATTCCCATATATAAGCATGCAAAAGATTGAAGATCGAGTGAATGATGGATAAAACTACAAGCATGAGAGTCTTCATAATCTGGGGTAATCCTGAACACAAGCCACGAAACACGAGAAAGGAAGAGGCGAGCCTCCTCACGTCACACTTATTTAGAAAATTGAAAAAGAAGATAGCCACTCGGGTTGCCTTCTGAGAAGCGCTTGTTTTTGTTAACCGAGTCACGAGCCTGACTCGACCCTGAATTTAGTGGTCCATGGGGAAGTTTTGGAGATCCGGGACAACCATAGGTGGTATGTCCCCTCCAAAATAATGTTTGAGTCTATGACCGTTCACCTTTAAGTTTGGTCCGTTGGTTTGAGATAACTTGACGGTACCATAAGGGAAAACTTGAGTAACGGTGAATGGTCTAGTCCAATGGGTTTTGAGCTTGCCCGAGAAAATCTTTAATCGAGAATTGAAGAGAAGAACTTGATCACCAACGTTGAAAACGCGGTTCTTAATCTTGGAGTAATGAATCTTCTTCGTTTTCTCTTTGTAGATTAAAGAGTTCTCGTAGGCTTGATCCTGGAGTTCATTGAATTCATTCATTTGAACTTCTCGGTGATCAAAATTGCAATGCTTCAAGGCCCAATAGGCCTTGTGTTCAAGCTTGATAGGAAGATGACAAGCCTTTTCGTATACAAGCTTATAAGGAGTGCACCCGATGGGTGTTTTGAATGCGATACAGAAGGCCCATAAAGCATCATCTAACTTATCGGACCATGAATGCAGTACAAAAGGCCTACGGTCCTTTCCAAGATACGTTTCAAACCACGATTTGAAACCTTCACTTGTCTACTAGTTTGTGGATGATACGCGGTAGAAAGACGGTGGGTAATTCCATACTTAGGCATGACCTTTGTGAATTGATCATTGCAAAAGTGAGTACCGTGATCACTAATTATAGCACGAGGAGTTCAAAATCGGGCAAAAAGAGATTTTAAGAATTTTACGATGACTCGGGCATCATTAGTGGGGAGCGCTTTTGCTTCAACCCATTTAGACTAGTAGTCAACGGCCATGATAATGTACTTGAATTGCATTTGGAGGCATTTTGTTTTTTTTGCGAGATTTTGCCATGATGTTGACATGAGTCACATGACTTCACCATGTCATGGGCATGGCGATAAATTGTCGGCCAATAGAAACCAGAATCAAAGATTTTCTTAGCGGTGTAGTTCGCACCATGATGTCCCCCGGTGGGTCTATTATGGCAAACCGTGAGGATGTCAATGGCTTCTTGGCCGTGAACACGTCGTCTAATCACTTGATCCGCACAAATTCTAACAAATAGGGTCATCCAAAAATATGCTTAACGTCCTTAAAGAATTTCTTCTTTTGTTAGGACGACATCCCTTTCACTACGAAATTCCCCGGATGATAGTTTGCAATGTCGGCAAACCATAGGGTACTAGAATCACTATGAGAAGATATCATTCCAAGTGTCTCGAGAGGAAATTTTTCGTTAATTTCCTTATGTTAGCCTTAAAATATTAAGCCAAACAAGAAGTTTGTTCATTACGTGTATGAGTCTCGGTCATTTAATTAGTTAATGTTGTAATAGTATAATATCGGGAATCGAGCTCGATAGTTAATCTAATATTGTATATGTTTCATGTTTAATCCCAAGCAAAACCCGAGCCCGGGTCCTAGTCAAATATCCCGCACGTCCTGTAAAGTGTCGAGGGATATATACCTGTCTCTTTGGAAGTGGTAAGCAAGAGTTTCTTTAATATTCTTTTCTCATTGCTTTTTCTATATTCCCTCTCAACTCTCTTCTTGTTTCTTCTCTAATTACCTTTCAGTTCTTCTTCGATTCGTGGTTTGTTTTATGTTATGAAGTGATTATCGGGATCCCCCCCTCCCCCTTCCCCCCCCCCTCCCCTTTCCCACCCCCCCCCCTGTCCTCCCCCCCCCCCCTTCCCCCACCCCCCCCCCCCCCCCCCCCCCCCCCCCCACCCCCTCCCCCCCCCCCTATTTTTTCCCTTCCACTCTTCCCCCCTCCCCCCCCCCCTCCCCCTTTTTCCCCCCCTCCCTTTTTTTTTCCCACCCCCCCCTCTTTTTTCCCCCCTCCTTTTCCCCCTCCCCCCCCTCCCTTCCCCTTCCCATACAATTGGCATCAGTGCTCTAGTGGTTTGTGTATGATTCTTGTGGCTAAACAAGTTCAAATTAGTGAGTTATAGTAAACTGTATTTGTTCTGGTTCAAAAGTCTTAACCCGGATTTTTGTGCTTAGATGTGTTTACGCTTATGTGTTTAAGCAAGATCTAGGCATAAGGTAACTAGTTGTGCAAGAAAAATCAAGGTACAATAGGTGATTTTGTTGAAAAAATACGTGTTTTGCTCAAAGTTGACTTTCTGTTTGAATGAAGCGGAATATGTATGTTTGAAGGAAGCGGAATATGTTTTTGAATGAAGTGAAACATGTTTCAAGCGAAACATGACAGGTTGTTTCAAGCGAAATATGCAATTTCAAGAGAAACATGCAATTCAAGCGAATTATGTAAGTTTCAAGCGAAATATGACAACTTTGAAGCGGAATATGTAACTTTGCAAGCAAAATATCTCATGTTAAAGCGAAATATGACAGTTTGAGTAATCAAGCGAAATATGACAAGTCTAAGCGAAATATGCAAGTTAGAAGCAAAATATGCAAGCCCCAAGCGAAATATGCAAAATTCCAAGCGAAACATGCAATTTCCAAACAGGTGAATTAAGCAGGTGAATTAAACCAGCGATTTAAGCCAGCTCAAATCGAAGAGAAAAACGAGACGGATCACGCTGTAACCACCCGTTGGCAGGTTAAGGATTTTTCGAAGCCCAAAAACATCGTTTTCTATGAGAAATTGACATTTTTCAGTTTTTTTTGGAATTTTTCGCCGCTGATTCCGAATCAAATCCTTCACGGTTTTCTATTGATTTTGTAAAATCCCGTTAATTCATTTATCGGTTTTAATCATAGACGTGTAAAATCCCGTGAACGTGAATTGCTTACACAACCACAACTTCAATCACATCATATCCACTTAAGATCCAACAAAATCTTTCACACTTCATAATTAATAACCAATCATTCATCATGTCTACTCCAGTCAACACATCCTCCACAGATAGTCAAATGCACAATAATATAATGGCAGCTGGTTCGAAAGATAGACCACCAATGCTTGGACCAGGAAGATATTCACAGTGGAGATCACGTTTTCTACGGTACATTGACACAAAACCAAATGGTGGCGGACTGAAAAAATGCATACTAAATGGTCCCTACGTGCCAACAAGTGTACTTATCCAAGCTGTTCCAGAAGCTGAAGGTCGTCCTGCAGTTCAACAACATACAGCAATTGAAACTGTATTGAACATGACTCTAGAGAACAAAGAACACTTTCAGTCTGAAAAGGAAGCAATTTTCTTGCTTTTAACTGGTATTGGAGATGAAATCTATTCCACTGTTGATGCTTGCAACACAGCAAATGAAATGTGGATAGCCATTGAAAGGCTACAACAGGGTGAATCGTTGAACGTACAAGATGTAAAGACCAATCTGTTCTGGGAATTTGGGAAGTTTACTTCTCAAGATGGAGAATCCATGGAGTCGTATTACTCACGATTTTACAAATTGATGAATGAGTTAACAAGGAACAACTTGCAAGTTACAACAATGCAAGTGAATGTTCAATTTCTTCAACAACTTCAACCAGAATGGTCAAGATTTGTGACGATTGTCAAGCAAGCAGAAAAAATAGACATCGTCTCATATCACAGACTGTTTGACATTCTGAAGCAGTTTCAACTGGAGGTTAATGATATACGTGCTGAGAGAATAGCCAAAAGTGCAAATCCATTAGCACTCATTGCGGCTGCTCAACCATATTCAGATACTTACTATCAAGCACCAAAACCTCAAAGATCAAATGCAACATCATCTTCCACAAGACAAACTGCATCTACCAGACACAAAGGCAGAGATCGCATGTACCAATTACACCTCAATCTGAGTCTGTCTCTGAAGAAGACAGTGATCCTGAACAAGCTCAGAGGGACAAGGAAATGCAAAAGAATTTGGCACTCCTTGCAAAGTATTTCAAGAAGCTCTACAAACCTACCAACAACAACCTTCAAACTTCTTCAAACTCTAGGAACAAGACTGAAGATACCACACCAAGGCTTCATAACAATGGACGAATCAGTCAAGGCAGTTTGGGAATCAAAGGACAATGACAGTTGCTGGGGCTAGGGAAACAGTAGGCAGTCAGGTAGTGCAACAGACTGGGATACAGTGCTTTAACTGCAAGGGATATGGGCACTATGCAAAGGAATGCAGGAAGCCAAAGCGGGTTAAAGACTACGCGTATCACAAGGAAAAGATGATGATGTGCAAACAAGCTGAACAAGGTGTTCCTCTGCAAGCTGAGCAAGCTGATTGGCTAGAGGACACGGATGAAGAGATTGATGAACAGGAATTGGAAGCACATTACAGCTACATGGCAAAGATTCAGGAGGTCTCACCTGAAGAATCCAGTTCTACTGGTCAGCCATTGGAACAGGTACAAAATCATGATGAAAGTAATGTGTATGACAATGTGAGACGACATTCTGAGCAACCTGAATCCATTAACGACACATATGTTTTGGAGAAGGATGATAGCAATGTCACTCCTGATTCATCAAATATATGTACTAATGATAATCAGGTTGATCAAAATGCTGCAGAATGTGTTGATGAGCGTGCTGCGCTTGCTAATTTAATTGCTAATTTAACTCTTGATACGGAGGAAAATAAAACGATTTTAAAGCAATTAAAGAAAGCAAACGCATCATTGACTCAAGAATTGGAAAAGTGCAAAACTAACCTTGATGAAACCAATAGTGCTCTAGGGGAGGCTATTAGTTGTCGGGATAGTTGTCTGATTGCACTTCAGAACAAACAGAATGAGTTTGAGAAGTACAAAGCCTTTAATGACCGGACGATTGATTATGAGATTCTTCAAACAAAGTTAAATGAAACTCTAGGACTATTAGATTTAAAAGACATTGAAATTAAAGAAGGTTTAAAAACTAAAGCCTATGAAATTTCAGTTCTCAATCAGAAACACGATGAATTAGTCAAAAAGAGTCTTTTAACAAAGTCACAACTGGAAGGTTATCTCAAAGAGAACACAAAGGTCATTTCGGATTTAAAGGTTAAGGAAGATAAAGACATTGACAAGATGATTGAAATGGACAAACAGTTAAAGTTTTTGAACGAAATTGTTTATACTCGTAATCAGTCAATTCAGACCATTCATATGTTAGCACCCAAATGCTCGACATATAATGGTAGACCAACCTTTGCTAATCCAAGGTACCTCAAGAAAGCTCAATCTGATAAGCCCTGTTTGTATGAGATCCCATATGATACTTCTGATCCTGCAAACAGATTTGCCCCTGACAGGGAAGGGACCATGACTCTTGATAACGAGAGTAGATCAAAATTGAATAAAGATTTTGTTAAACCATATGATTACACAAAACAAAATAGTCTTTATGAAATTTTTAAAGGACCCTCACTGGAGTATCTTTATCAGTTGGAACGCGGAAAAGAAGTTAAGAAGACAATGTGGAGAAATTTCTGGGTACTGTTCGTTTTGGAAATGATCAGTTTGCTCCAATTCTTGGATATGGAGATCTGATTCAAGGGAATGTAACGATCAAACGGGTTTATTACGTCGAAGGCCTCAATCACAATCTTTTCTCGGTTGGTCAATTCTGTGATGCTGATTTGGAGGTTGCTTTTAGGAAATCTACATGTTTTGTGAGAGATCTTCAGGGAAACGATTTACTAACTGGTAGTCGTGGATCTGATCTCTACACAATATCTCTTCAAGAAACAATGAGAAGGAAAAAGATGATGAGGTTAGAGAAAGTGTTTTTGAAAAGATCTTAATTGATAAGGAAGAGTTTATCTTGCCTAAAATTCCACCAATCAAACCAAACAAGCCAACAAAAACTCTTCCATATCCTTCTAGGGTAGAGTATGAAAAGAAAGGTGAAAATGATAAAGTGCAAATCCAAAAGTTTTGGGAAATGTTCAAAAAGATTCATGTGGACATAACTTTGGCGGATGCTTTGATCTTAATGCCTAAGTATCAAAAGATGTTAAAAACCTTGTTGTCAAACAAAGAAAAGTTAAACGAGATGGCTGGTATGTGCTTAAATACACATACCTTTTACCTTTAAAAACGAGCTAAAATAACCAAAAACGGACTTAAAATGCCAAATATATGCTTGTTTTGCTAATTGTATTGTGCAGGAACGGATAACCAAGAAAAGGACGAAAAACAAAGCCAAAACGAAAAAACTGGACTCGGAATGGAAAAGACTGTGAAAGACAAAGCCAAATCAAAGCCGGAAAGTCAATCAAGTCAACTGGTCAAAGTCAAAGTCAACCCAAGTCAACCCCGGGGCCAAAGTCAAAGAAATATAAGTTTAGGGGCTGAAATTGCCAAACCCTAAACTTATTTATAAAGAAGAAAAGAGGAAAAGAAAAGAGAAGGGTTAATTTTGCAATTTGCTCAAAGTAACAAGTAGGGGGGCAAAACTGCCAACCCCCCTAACTTGTACTCCACAAGGACGAAATTTGAAAAGAGTTATATAACTCTTGGGGACTTGTTTTGCCAAGTCCCCAAAAGTTATTTAACCACAAGGACCAATGGTGTAATGAAGGAAATATCCTTGAGGGGCTGTTTTTGCCAAGTGATAAAACTTATACTCTGTAACAGCTTTCCAACCCCTTTTCCCGCTCAAATTTCCCTCCCAAACACACTCACGGGTATTTACACCCATTTTTACCCCATGAATCTTCACCATCACCATGGTTATTCATCTCCCCCCTCCTCCACTACCTTTCCCAGCCATAAGATTGCCAACTTGGCAATCCCACATCCCCCAAGACCCATTTCGACGGCTTAGATTGAATTTTGAAGATTGAAGGGCCAAGATTAGAGCTTTAAACACTCTCACACAACAAACACACCTGTGTTTGTGTGTCTACAAACAAGCACAACAAGAAAAAGAAGACTTAGTTACTTTTTCGGCTATAAATAGCCTTGTAAGCCATTGTGGCAATTATTCCATTTCTTATGTGTAGCTTACTTAAGTTTTAATCCAGTTTTTAGTTAAGTTTTTATTGTCATTTAAAGTATTTTTAAGTTAACTCCTTGTATGCACTTGTAATTTTCCATTTTAATGAAAAATTAAGCCGTTTTAACTCAATAAGCTCTCAATAAGCTAATTTGAGCTTATCCTTGTTAATAAGCTCAAATTCAGTTTAATACTTGTTCAATGTTCTTAAGTACTGTTTTAGGTTGAATTTACTTCATTTGATTGTGAATTTGGAAGCTTTTGAAGTAATAAGCTCATATAAGCTTATTGAGCTTATTGCTCAGGGAATAGAGGCTAGGGAGCCATTAGGACAGCTTTTTAGGCCACTCACTCAGAAAGAGTGGCCTTGGTTCTGAGACAACAAATCCCAAGGTTTCATTTTCTAAATTTCATTCTAGCTTAACTTCTAGCTTAAATCTTTAGCTTATTTGCTTTATATCTTTACAAATGCATTAGTTTAAAGTTGTTAGTTAGCTGTTTAAGTTTTTTATTGCATATTTTTGTGTCACATTAGCTTATTTCTTTAAAACTGTCATAATAGTGTAATAAGCTACTAGAGAAACTAGCTTATTTTCCTTAATAAGCTAGGATTTTTAGTTTAAAAATAGCTTAAGTAGGTTAAAATAAGTAGGAGTAGATAAAAGGTTTTTAAAGTTTTAGTTTAAAAATGGATTCTAAAACCATTTTGGTTTGACAGTTTTGAGTTAAAGGAGTGTTTGGCACAAGGCCAAAACGGGTCAAAAAGGCTTTTGGCATGGGTCAAGGTTACTTGGTCAATTTGAACACAAGTTTTAAGTCATTCTTAGCCTGTTTTTAAAACATTTTTAGTTGAAAAATTGTTTTCCAAGGTTTTCTAAACCTCTTTTGAAACTGTCAAGGTTTTAAGCATCCCACAAGTGCTTATTTGATTAAGCACTTGTGGTTTGAGTTTATACATCAAAAAAGGTTTGCATTTTGTGTGTTAAAAAGGGGCTGTCCAAGCCCTTTGTCCTCTTTACTTTGTGGGTCAATTTAACTCACAAATCTCTGTCACAGTTTGTAAAAAGCCAAAACAGCTTTTTCTCAATCAAAAATAAGCAAGTAAAAGTGATTTTCCAAAGCTCAAAATTGGTGCACAAGTCCCTTAGATAGAGTACTAAATCTGTTTAAGCTCATTTTTGCTTTTAGAGCTTATTTGACAGCTTAAAATAAGCTGTCAAATAAGCCTTTCAACTTTGCCTCAAAGTTCCCCTGGTGCAAAGGGGGAACTTTTGGCTCATTGTTCTCAGCCTTTAAGCCAACTTAAGCCCAAGTTTTTGGCTTATTTTAAGAGCTTATAGGCTCTTCTATAGGCCTCTTCAGTTTCAGCTCTTACAAGCCTCATTTGTGTGCTTATTTTCAAGTCCAAATATGCCCTTTGGCTGTTCTTGAACCCCTTGGGCTGAAGGGTTGCTTATTTTTGACTTTGGCTTATTCAGCCTATCCCATAAGCCCCAACTGTTTCCCAAGAGTTTTTAGGCTAGGTTAGATAGATTAGTTTGCTTATTTCCTTTGTCTAGCTTATTTATCTTAGCTTTAAGCATTTTTAGCATCTTTAAGCTTTATTTAAGCTTTTCTGGCTAAATAAGCTTCCCACAGCTTATTGGCCCTTAAGCTTTTAGACTTTTAAGCTTAATTAGATTAGTTTAGCCCATCTTAGCTTACCTTAGTCTTGGTCTTAGCTTATTTCGACCCTAAGTCCAAAAGACTTAGCAAAAAAATTGGTTTTTTAGCTTAATAAGCCAAACTGTCAAAGTTTGAGCTTATTTTTAGGCTTATTTAGTGGTTTTCAGCAAAAGCTCTAGTTGACAAAGTTGTTAAGCCCCACGAGCTTAACAACTTTGCTTCTTTGAGTTTTCAAAAAAAAAAAAAAAAGGGGAAGATACTTGGTCCGGGTGAGCAAGACTCGAACCCGGGACCAAGCAATACATCCCCTTTAACTCCCACACACACTACCACTGCGCCCTTGGGTCTTTTTCGTTATAGACCCAAGGTGCATGGTATTTATGTACATTTTCCCCTTATAAGCCTATAAGCTGTAAAAGCTTATTTTCGGGCTTATTTGCTTAAGCTGTGTTGGGTTTATTATTTTTCGTAGGAACTTTATAGTATGAAGTATTTTTTGTAAATTTTTCAGAATTTTTTGTAAACGTTTAATATTTTTTATAATTTAATTTAGTTAAAAGTTTATTTAATTCATAATAAATACAAAAATTATCAAAAAAATATTTTGCTTTTTTAGAAAATTTTCTTTTGTCATCTAGTTTGTAGGAAAAATATAAAAGTTTTCGTAGGGTCATTTTTATAACTTTCAACTTTCCCTCTTTTAAAGAGACACGGGTCCGGTACGGGTTTATTTTGTTCTGACGATTCCGTTTTATGATGTCACTGACGAACCAAGTACTTCCGTTTTCGGGCTATCTTTTACATTCTTCGTTATTTGACCCGTATGAGTAGTTCGAAGTGGCGCTAAGATATTCCGTATGGGTAATGATTAAAAGAATTTAGGTTTTCGTATCTACTCCCTTTAGTATGACGAGATTGTCTTTTATCGTTTTTCCTAGTATAAATTTCGTAATTTAGCTAGGTTTTTTCTTAAAAACGTTTTAGTCCCGTTATTATCTAATATTGACTTTTCACTAGACCCAAACCCAAAGTTGACTGCCTGTCATCTACTCAAACATCTCTTACGATCGTATCGATTTACCGATCCAGCCTCGTTGTGGATTTACTACCCGGGAAAAGCTCTATACTACTTCTCGGTATCATTTGAATGACGGTAGTTTAACGACTTCTTTAAATGGTTTTTACACTTCTTTATATATTTTATATTTTGTTATATATTATATATATTTACGGTGTGAATCCGGCACGATCAGTTAGCTTACCATTTGGATAGTTGCAAACATGGATTAGTACAAATGTAATCACATGCATAACATCATCATGTAGATATTCATAGGACAAATATATTAATCATGCATCAATATATCACATACTCAAATAACACATATTCAAGTTAGAGCACATAGTTTCACATATAAGCAATTTAAGAGTGTAAAGCAAGACCTAGATGTTCAAGGCGAGATGTGATAGATATCTAATTACTTTTAAGTACGCATTTGCCTAGTGTTAATTCGTGATGCCTACTCAAAATCCTACTAGGATATGAATACAACTTTGAGTGCATTATGTTTAGAAGTTTTGTACAATGTTTGCATCAACAATGTGAGTATAATTTTTCACTCATATACAATCCTAAGGTGAGAAGACTTTTCAAAAATCTAGGTTGTAGATTCTTATTTGTAACTCAATCCTAATTACATCCAAAGATGAGTATGTATATACTAATCAAGCACACTCAATATCTTAATTATGTCAATCGTACAAAAGCCATAGGCATAAGTTACTACCTAATGGCAAGTTATGGCATGAAGGGATCCCTAAGTGAGTAATTGACACAGTGTATTACTCTCCCCTAGATAAATACAACCTCCCAAAGTTAACACCTATATGATGTAAAGTAAACCTCAAAATCTACAACATATCTTTTCCATGCCCTCTCATGTAATTTCTAAGCGCATAAATCAAGATTTAAGAGCTTAATAGCATCTAAAGCAAGCACAATCTAGAATGTCTAGATTATTCTAAATCTATAAAAGTATGAAGATGTGCACCATACACATTTTCTTTAATGACCTCATTTTGAAGATTATTTTTCCTAACTTTTGAAGATGCATGTCTACAAACGAGCATAAGTATGCAAACGATTAGCATCTTAGCAATAAGCATGAAATAAACTACCATCATGGCAAGTAGGCATGTAAGAAAATAACATGGTAGGTAAGCATATAAACAAACAATATCAAAACATATGTTTCATGCAAGCATACTTTTCATATCATCACTTAATAACACTGGCAAGTAAGCATATAACCACATAGCATTTAGCCTATCATCAGTTAATCATTGCGACAAGTAAGCGTAGCGTCCTAGTATTTTCAATTTATGACAAACTAACTTATTCATGAAAACTATTAATCGCTAAGCATATCATTTCAATCATACGTAGCAAAAGTCACATAATCACATAATCATATACAAATACAAATAATCACAAGTAGGCATATAATTATCTATCAGAAAAATCATTCAAATATGTCATGCAACCATATATCTGAAAGCTAGGATGATATTCTTGAAAGTTTGGTAAGTTAATGCTTGTGATATTCCTTTTAGATGTTTAATTGTTGGTGTTTTTAGTTAGAATTGGACGATCAAGTAACACAAGTTAGTTTCTATAATTATGCATGCACGTACCATGATTTGTCGAGCCATGCATGATACTTCCAATTATAGTTGGTTGTGAGGAACACTTGATCCTTATTTTGGATTTTCTGTAATGATAACTTTCCAATTGTGTTGCAAGGAA
>BQNB010029494.1:39752-55689 GCA_026074375.1 Tanacetum coccineum | reverse complement strand
CATAAAACCTCCATAATTCATGCCATGGTTTCCATTCCTGTGTCCATTTCCTCCATTTCTGTTTTCTCCGTTTCCTCCATTTCCATTTCCTCCATTTCCTCCATTTCCTTCATTTCTATTTCTTTCGTTTCCTCCATTTCCATTTCCTCCGTTCTCGCCTTCTTGTTCATCCGCATTCTCATTCAAGGGTTCAAGGGTCCTTGCGGCTTCACGAGCCTCCATCTCTTCAGCTACTCGGCGGTTAACCAATTCTTCAACCTCCTTGTGAGTCATGGATGCTCCGGATCGTGTGTTAGGCATCTTCCTACAACATATCAACATAACACTTGATGAGATTTCTAGGTGATGCGAGATCACTAACGGTATTAAATAAAATTTACGGTTAATCACATAGAAAATACACAATCGAAATATATTCACGGAAATCCTATAATGCATGACGCAAGAGCATAAGTAAATCAAATCATGACATCATATCATAGATAAATACCAAAATCATATCATCGAACACTAGTGATTACATCACAACGTTTCAAAATACAGAAGATACGAGTTCTAACACTACGGTTATCACTAAACGCTACTACTCAATGATGTAATACTAACGAACATCTCTAAGGACGGTAGCCCATGTGCTTCCTAGCACACGCCTCAAGTCTGCCAACTCTCACTCGATCATAAAATCGAAGTCGTCGCATCTGCCTTAACTTTCTCTGCATACGTGACATGCCGCGCTGGAGTCGGTCAACTCTCTGACTCTTAACACTCCGCCGGGTGCCTCTAGCTCATGGTTATTCCCTCACAACTCTAGAATCCTGCTCAGTTAAGGCAATAACTGCCGACTCAACCCGCAGACAGACCTGTGACCCGCTCTCTACTGAACTCCCTCAATAGTCTGTATACGATGGACTGGGATAGCCTGAGTGTGATCATGGAACCTCTGAACCAAATCTCCCAATGTCTCATACGTAACCTCTACTGCTCCCTCCTGAGCAGGCTCAGGAATATCCTTTGGCATCGCAAGATCGAAAAAACCTCTCAACCTCTGACCTCAGACCGGCTTCTCAACACCGTCTCTGTCTCATCTCGTCAACAGCCTCAACTACAACTCTCATCAATCCCTTCTACTCCCTAAGAGCATCTGCGTAAGCAAAACACTCGTCAATCTCTGCCTGAATCTCTGGATCACTATCCTGCTCTAAATGAGGCTCATCACTAACCCTGACAATAGCATCATCCCTCAAACTAGTCTCTCTAGGATCAACCTCTACATCTGTCAAATAACCAGAATCCCTAACTCTCTTAGGCGATGGTATCAAATTGGCACGAACAAGAGATAAAGCTCCGGATACAGGTGATAATGCAGGTACAGATGTCATAGGGGACCTACGTCTCTTGCGAGATGGCCCCGCAGAAGTACCCGGTAAATCTGGTGAAGAATGATCTGACAATGGGTGTCTCGAAGAAGGATCAGATGAAGCATCCGAATGAAAATCTGATGATGCCTCTGATGACGAATCTGAAGAAGAATGATCGGGCAGAATGTCTCATACAAGACTATGCTGGGAGTGGGGGGGGGAAACGGTCCACCCCTCCTTCCTCAAGTCACCATGTGGTACCGGCCCATTAAAGATGGTACGGTACGGTCGTACCATAGGAATAGGCTGTCCTAGATGCTAGAAGCATAACTCGATACGAGGTATGATAGGTGATCTCTGGTAGAAGCTGCGTAATCTCAGTGAAAGGGTGTATCTGGGTGAGGTTATGGTGGTTAGTATCTGTGTATCAACTGTTATATGGTGTTCATCATCCGATGATAAAAAAGGTTGATGTACTGGTAATGGGTATATGGTCTGATGAGTGGAATCCTCAGATGGATCAGAACACTGAATCAGATGCATGGTGAGTAAGACAGGAGAAGCTGTGTAAAATCTGGAGGGATGGTGGTATGGGAAGGTGCTATGATAGGTGTCACTGTGGGTAGTCACTGGTGTGTCAGTCTGAGTATAGGTAGAGAATCACCTGGTGAGGTGACAAGAAATAAGTAGTAGGGATAGTTACCGAACAAATCATCGTCCATCATATGTCCCCAATGCTATCCTCAGAGAATCTAGTAGAAATCGAGATAACTGAAATAGCCATAACCTGCACAAGCAAAGTTCATATAAATCATCTTAATATCAACCATGCATGATGCAAAAATAGAAGAGTGAATGGGATAACTGGATGAATGCCACATGTAATGAATTGAATGAGTCATCGAGCACATCATGATAAGGATGAAAATAATAAAAACACTTAAAATATTAGATATACTTAGTAATTAATACGTAATATATTTACGTAGTACTTAGTTATGTATACGTACTGTGTAAGGTCACATAAGGCACATAATCACGTAGGATCACATACTGGTTATAGTCCAGACCTAGTTTATACTACCTGGTTCTTGATACCAATCTGTCACACCCCCAGACGGGGCCTGGACGGAACACGTGTCCGGAGGCGTGACTTTATTGGGCATCTCAAGTACAAAGCATAAGGAACGACCTCTAAGGGTACGTTTAAAAAATAAACACCGTTACATAGATTGAAAATAATAATAATAAGTTTTACATCGATTAAATTTAAAAGATTCAAAGTTAAAATGCGGAAGCTTAAATAATTTCAACAACGCCAATTTAAAGACATAGATAAATCTCTGGTAAACCGGTACAGGCAAATAGACTTCACATAAGTCAATCAACAGCATCCATGCTAAGCACCTGAGAAAAACATGCTTAAAACGTCAACAAAAAGTTGAGTGAATTCATAGGTTTAGTTCAAACGATGTTACAGTGGACCACAAGATAGACCAACACGTATTCGACATTATAACAAAACAACTTCACATAAAAAGGGTATTACGTTAGCGCTAAACTCATGACACCGAGCTACTTACGTTTATGCATAGTATATTGCTGGGGTTTGAACAAGCCCCGCGAGTCAACTGACCAAGACTACCTTCTTAAGTTCGACATGTATAATCCGTATTATCGGCCACCCCTTGGGATGAGTGCTAACTCACACCGGATAAGGGATAATTAGTCCATATAGATTCTATTTATAACACTCGCGTCCCTCGACCGGTCCTCCAGTCAATGAGATTAGACGGTTCATGATAAGGTGGGGATTAGTGGTCTAAACGCTACTTAGGGCAACAACGTAAATAGGGAAAATCTCACGCAAAAGTACTATGTGTCTAGTTTTAAAAACAGCAACTGTTCTCACCCCAACTTATAAAACATTTGTATTTTCCAAAACGATAAAAGAGTGGGGCTATGAACTCACCTTATACGGGTAGTGGATCAAAGGGAATCAATCAAGTAAAAATAAATCTCGCGGTTCTAGCGACAACCTATCATATAGTCGTCGTTTAAGTATGATGCACAACGAATAACGCTTAACGCAAGAACTGATCATCCGAGCACGAGTAGACACGGCGTATCCCTTTTTAAAACGTTCTTTCAAAAGTTATAAGTTTTGACAAGTCTCGTCACTTTAAAACATCTTAGAACATATTTCGTCTTTTAGTGTATTTCGTCTTTTAGTGTATTTTGTCTTTTTATGTATTTTGTCTTTTAGTGTATTTGTCTTTAGTGTATTTCGTCTTTAGTACATTCGTCTTAGTGTATTTTTTTCTATTTAGTGTATTTTCTTCTTTTAGTATAATTCGTCCCTTAGACAGTTTGCATCTTTTAGTTATTTTTGTCCTTTTAGTGTATTTTGTCTTTTAGTGTATTTCGTCTTTTAGTGTATTTCGTCCTTTAGTGTATTTCGTCTTTTAATGTCCCGACACATCAACGTTGACTCGATAACTAAAAATGTTGACCTAAACTCGACACTTACGTTTTTTCTACATTTTACCATAAGTTTGATAATAAAAGTATATTTTTGACGCTTTTATAAAGTTTACGAAATTTCGGCATGAACCCTTACCTAAAATAAAAAGACTTTTCATTTTTATCAACCTGGACTCGTGAAACTATCTATTTTACAGAGTGCATCTTTTATTGACTCGCAAGTATATCCGATATATTTTCGACAACACCTCAAATATCGTAACAAACCCGTTCTAAACCTAAACCTCTTTGACATTCAACTTACGCTTACAACAAATCCAACATCTACTTAATCTTTTCGCCAACGATATTTAACTCAACATACGATAAATCTTTAAGTAAACGATATAGCCGTAATAATAGCAATATATATATATATCAATATAATCACAATGAACTTTTAAATGCAAAAGTACAACTACTTTTTATTTTCTTCCATTTATAAACAAAATATTAAACTTTGAGACTTGTGGTTTTATAGAAAACTAGATAATGATTTTCACAACGATCCGCTTTGTACACCTTGTTCGGGATGATCATACGAATGCAAAAGTACAACTTATTTAAAAAAAATAAAGATGACTTACAAAGAAACACGACGAAAGGTGGATTAGAAATCAAAGAACAACCCAAACGTTGTTTTACAAATTACCCGGATGAACTAACAATCAATACGAACAATATATCTTCAAGTGAAATGATCAAAGATGGAAAACTATTGGATTTTTGTTGGTGTTTGTGGCGTCCGAATTCAAGAAAGAAGAGAGAAAAGAGAGATGAAAATAATAGTTATTGTGTAGTGTTGGTTTGGAAATGAAGTGGAATGAAATGAGTGAAATGAGGTTATAAATATACAAGCTCAAAATTTACAACACATATGCATGTGTGTGTGCTCAACCGATCGGCCAAAGAAGGGGAACAACCAAAGGGGACCAATTTGATCTCCCAATGGTATCCCTTGAGTATAAGTCCTTTCCTACTAACATGCCATCTTGTCTAGCAATTGATTTCAAAAATTTTTGAATCCTATGATGTTTTGTGTGTGTGTAGCCGGTTAAGACAAGACCAAAAGGGGGGGACCAAAATGTCTTCCAACATTCTAGGAATTGCTTGAGCTTAAGTGAATTAATTTTCAAAGTCTTGCACACAAATACATATGTATAATTAAAACGCGAAGCACGTAAATAACGAAACGAGTAGCGGTATCACGAAAAATTACGAAATTTTAAATATTGCTTAAAAATATAAAAACGTGGATATTTCCAAAATACTACAACGTTTGGTGTCCCGGTTCGCTCCCGGAGACGATTCTCAGAAAATAACGAAATAATTTTCCGGTTAAACGGTAAAGCTAAACGAAACATTTAGAAATTCAAATTACTACACGGAAACGGCTAACTTTTTGAACGGAAATTCTTAGGTTGTCACAGTTGCTTCTATCAGTACCGTTAGGCTCATTTCCATAGATGACTATGAGGTTACCGGTGCGGACGATCAGGCAACTGCGGATGGGAATGTTACTGATAAGGATGCTAACCCTTTCCCCAATGTTGATGACGCGGAGTTGAATGTTGCGGAATGACTCTTCCATTTGCTCTTGTTATTTTGCTAAGGTAGTTTGTCGTGACCGTGTGTGGTCTTTTTGTTATGGCTTTTTGTATGTATACAATATTTCTAACAATTTTTATCCGTTAGGTACCGCGGTTATTTGTGACCTTTTTGTTGTGGTGAAATGTACTTGTACAATGTTTTATTGCTTAATATGCTTCCGCTATCGTTTTAACACCATGACGATATGTTTGTCTTGATAGTCTTTGTTTGAATAGTGCTGGGTTATTCTCCCTATACTGGGTTTGCAATACCTTTTATGTATTGAGTTAATTTTAAGGTTACTCACCCTTTTGCTATACGAAATAACGTTTGGTTGGGTCATGCCTTATTGCGTGCGCGTCTTAATCACATAAAAAAGGATAACTTTACAAGATAAAGAATAAGGAATTTTATGGAAAATTTGTGAAGGTAGCTAGGCTTCACTTTTTATTGAAATTTCAAAAGACATTACAATGCATAAAATAACATAAATTGAAGTGCATTACCCCCACTGCGGAGTCCGCATGGGTGAATTGCTTACATTTTGTAAACATAACACTTCTTGAGGTTGCTGATATTCCAAGTCTGCGAAAGTTGCTTTCCGTCACGGTCTCTTAACTTATATGCTCCCTTTCTAAGTGCTTCCGTTATCTCGTACGGTCCTTCCCATTTGAGGCCTAGCTTCCCTGTGTCCTCCGCTCGGCTTGCATCGTTATTGCGGTATACAAGGTCTCCTGGTTTGAAACTTGTATTCCGAACTTTTGCGTTATAGTATTTTTCCATTTTTACTTTACTCTTAGCTTCACGTATCGCTGCTTCCTCTCTCCTTTCTTCAAAAAATCAAGGTTGATTTCCAAAGCTTCATTGTTCTGTACCAGATCCACTTCCGTTGTTCTGAGTGTAGGCATGCCAATTTCTGTTGGGATGACTGCCTCCGTCCCGTACGTTAACGAGAACGGGGTGTCTCCGTTGCTGGATTTTATCATTATGCGGTATGCCCATAGAACATAAAGAAGTTCTTTCATCCAGTTCTTGCTTCTTGCCTCCAATCTTGCTTTTATTCCTTCACCTAAGCTGCGATTTGCTCTTTCTACGAGCCCATTGGTCTGCGGATGTTTGACAAAGGCAAAATGTTGATGGATACATAATTTTTCGCACCAATCCTTAAATGGATCATCTCGAAACTGTTTTCCATTGTCTGAAATAATCTCTCCGGGAAGTCCGAACCTGCAGACAATGTTGTCCCATACGAATTTTTTGATCTGATTTCCAGTAATGGTCGCGACTGGTTTTGCTTCGATCCATTTTGTGAAGTAGTCCATGGCTACTATTAAGAATTTGACTTTCCCTGGGCTTTCCGGAAAAGGTCCGGCTATGTCAATTCCCCATTTGTAAAATGGCCATGGAGATGCAATTGGGGTTAGCTCGCTGCGGTTCCTGGGACGGTTTATAGACTTGACAGTCTGAACATGCCTTATCAACGTCTTTGTGCATAGTTAGGCCAAAAAACCGTCCGCAAGACTTTTTAGCCAAGACGGATCGTGTGCCGCGAATGCATGCTACATAGACCCCTCAATGTAATCTCTCTTAAAACATTTTTGGCTTGAAGTGGCCTACGTACCTAGCCATGGACAAGAAAAGGATTTCTTGTTAGAGGAACCCATTAATAACGGAAACCGCCATGACCTTGCGTCTAATGCCCTTGATTTCATCATATCCGATTGGTAGAGATTCCTTCGTCAAGTATTTGAAGATAGGAGTCATCCAGGGTCGACCTTCTTCCAACCCCGCCATACTTCTACTTCACTGATGGACTTTTCCTTTAATTCTTCAACCAGTACTTGCTTACTTAGGTGTGCAAAGCTTGTGGAAGCTATTTTGCTTAGAGCATCAGCTATTTTGTTTTCGCTTCTGGGGATTTGTTTAATTGTAAACGCCTTGAAGCTGCCAGTAAGTGCTTTTACTTTTTTCAGGTAACGGATCATGTCAGCCTCCTTTGCAACATACGTTCCGTTCACTTGATTGGCCACTAAGCGTGAACCCACATTTGCTTGAAGGTTTTTCACACCCATTTGTTCTGCTATCCTTAGTCCAACACTCAAAGCTTCATATTCTGCTTCGTTGTTTGTTACATCGAACCTGAACCTTAAGGCGTAAGTGAATTCCATTGGGTTTGTGAGTATTAGTCCTGCTCCGGATCCATCCGTGCAGGAGGATCCGTCTGTAAAAAAAATCCATGGTTCAGGGAGCTCTCCTTCCTCCTCCATCGGAGTATCCGAAGAGTCCTCTTCTGGTCTTTCAACTATAAAATCTACTAATATCTGTCCTTTGACTGATATTCTAGGTCGGTAATGTATTGCATATTCTCCTAATTCAATACTCCACTTTTGTAGCCTTCCTGCTACTTCCGGTCTTGATAATATCTGCTGTATAGGTTGGTCCGTGATTACTATAATATGGTGTATGTTAAAGAGTACCTTTTTTAGGCTCTTACTAGCATGTACTAGGGACAACACCACTTTTCATTGACGATAATTTTAGCTCCAAGGGGCCTCTTAAGTGCCCGCTGACAAAGTAGAGGGCATACTGTTTAGATTCCCTTTTCCGTATCAGGACTGCGCTTACTGCCTCTTGTACTGCGGCCACTTAAACAATAACTCTTCCTTTCCATTGGTGTCGTTATCATAGGGGAGCTTCGCGATAGTTGTTTCATTTGCCAAATGCCTCTTCCGCTTCCGTGTCCAAAGGAAATCACTTTTCTTGGTGCATTTTTCAAGGTTATAAAGAAACGTAATGAGTTCTCCTGCGATTTGGCAAAAACCTATTCAGCTTTCGTGTTTTTCCGTTTAACTTTTGCACATCCTTTAAACATTTTGGGGATGGGAGACTTAGCACAACATCCACCTTATCTGGGCATACTTTCAACCATTTAGTGTTGACTTTATATCCTAGGAACATTCTTTCTTCTACCCCAAAGATACACTTTTAGGGTTTAGTTTCATGTTAATTTCCCTTAGAGTTTTAAATGTTTCTTCTATGTCTCTGACTATCTCGTCTTCCGTGCGGCTTTTAATGAGAAAGTCGTCCACGTAAAATTCTAGATGTCTGTCAATTTGCTTATGGAACGCTTTATCCACCAGTCATTGATAGGTTGCCCCAACATTCCTTAGACCAAAAGGCATTTTTATATAGCAGAATATTCTCTGGCTTGTGATGAATGCGATTTTTTTTTCATCTTCCGTTGCCATTTGTATTTGATGATAGCCTTTGTATGCGTCTAAAAAGCATTTGAAAAGGAACCCGCACAAGGATTCCACCTTCCAGTCTATTTTCGGTAGCGGATAACCGTCTTTTGGGCATGCTTTGTTTAGATCTTTGAAATCAACGCACATCCTCCAACTGTCATCATGCTTTTTTACCATTACTGGGTTAGACAGCCAGTCATGGTAGTGCACCTCCTTCATTATTCCCGCTTTCACGAGTTTTCCAACTTCTTCTTGTATCGCTTGGTTTCTGTCCGCTGCTTGCCCCCTTTTCTTTTACCTAACCGGAGAACATCCCTCCCGTACGTTTAGGCGATGTTACGCAATGTATCTTGGGACGCCGATCATATCCGCAGGCTTCCAAGAAAAAATGTCCAAGTTGCGCTGGAGTAGTCCACACAACTTGTTGCGGCCTTCCTCGGTGAGGGTGGAGCCGATCATTACTGTTTGTTCCGGATATTCTGGTTTACTTGCCACCTTGGATCCTCTTTCCTCACGGTTGGGTTTGATACCAGAAGGGCGCCTTCAGTCCGAGACCATCCACACATTCCAGCGGAACCAACCTACTGATTTTTAAGGTGATTACTCCCTTTGTCACCGGGATCTTTAGCATTCCGTGAGCTGTTGACGGAACTGCATGTAACTTCCTGACTCTGGGTCTTCCAATAATTCTGTTGTACGGGGATGGAGACCTCACGATCACAAAATTCATCCAAGCTGAAGCGGAGTGCTCTTCGTCTCTAATTGTTACCAATAGTTGTATTTTCCCTATTGGCCATATTATTTCACCACTGAATCCAATCAAAGGGGTAGTGGCTGGTATCAATTGTTTTCTAATTTTGAGACGGAGTCGGTTAAAGCAATGCTCATATAAAATTTCCGAGGCTGATCCGCCGTCCACATACATACGGTGTACATAATGGCCTCCTATTTCTGCCTCTATGATCATTGGACCTTCCGTTCCTTTATCTTCCCCTAGGGGTGGAAAAAAGATTTTTGGAATGGGAGAGAAACTCTGTGTAATCCTTTGTCTAGCCACCCTTTCCCAGGGTTGAACCATTAGGATAGCTAACGCTTTATCCTTTCCGGAAGTTTCTCCTTTCTTTGTCACCTTAGGCTGTTCCTTCCCGTTGTTTTATTTAAGTTCCTTAATCAAATGTGACAGCTTTCCTGCTTTTAGCATTTCCTCAATCTGCTTCTTCAGGTGCATACATTCGTCCGTGTTATGTCCTACTTCACCATGAAACTCATAAAATTTTACATGGTTCCGTTTCTCAACCGGGGTTTTCATTGGTGGCGGAGATTTGAATTTTCCTTTATCTAAAGCAAAAATTTATTTGGGGGGGTTTTTATGAGTATGGAGAACCTATCCCGCTTCCTTTCTGACCTTTGTTGGTTCCGAAAGCCTCCTTTTTGAAGTTTTGCTTTTGGTTAGCTTCTTGATGTTTCCATGACGAGAATGGCTTCTTCCGTTCACGATTAGAGGCTGCTACTTCCCCCCGGAGGAATGCTGTAGTTACCCTTATCATTTCGTCTACTGACTTTGGAATTTTGTCATGTTGTCGCTTGATTAGCTCGGGGTTGGTAATCCCATGCATGAATCCAGAGATTTTCATGCATTCCGGAGCTCCCTTCACGTCCCTGCATTCAAGTTTATACCTACGCACGAATTCTTCCATAGATTCCCCGTCTCTCTGCCTGATGTTGTGGATTTTGATCGGGTCTTTAATGCATTTCTTCTGCTAGAGGTAGTTTTCTAAAAATGCTTTCTTTAAGTCATCATAGCTATTAATTGTTTCTTTGGGAAGATCATCAAACCATACTATGGCATTTCCAGTAAGTGTGGAATTAAACATGTGACACCATGTTAGCATTGCCCATCGTTCCGTCTTGGCAGCGGACAGGAAAATCTTTAAGTGATCTTCTGGATCTTCGCTTTCGTCGTATGTCTTGATGTGACTAGGCATTCGGGTCTTTGGGAAGTCAAAGTAGCGGATCCGAGGAGTGAAAGGATCTGTTTCTTCACATACCCATGGTTGGGATAGATCGTCCTCAATGCTTGACTTTTGCATAATTTTGACTTCCAATGACCTCCCGTGTTGCCTTCACTTTCTAACAACTCCTCCGTTCTTCTTGAGGATGCCCTCTTGGTATAAGGCCTCTCGGAAGCGGACTCCGTTGCTCTCGAACGAGAGCTTTGGTGGCAACTTTCAGTGTCCATGCGGCTACTATGGTGTGACCAGCGCCTCGAGTCGTCTGAGTGCACAGATACACTCTTCCACTTGTCTTTGAGCCTGTGGAACACACCTTTTTCCAACCTTTTGAACACTGCTTTTCTTTCCCGACCCTTTTTATTAGGTGATTCGGGGAGTCACACCTTGGCTCAGGACTTCCGAATCTGCTGCGGATATGTCTTGGTCCGAGCCTTTCCTTGAGACCCCTTCTTTTGATGGGTGTTCCTGACTCAGAATGACGTGAGGTTTCCTCAAAATTGAGATGGGCTTTTACTGCTTTAAGTTTTTCTTATTGTATCTTCTCCTGGTTTACTTTCTCAGCTATGATTGGCAGAATCTGATGGTAGTTCCTGTCGCAGTATTCCCGCAGGGATTCATCCGAAATAAGCCTGCCTGGATCCTGCGGAACTAGCTCTTTCCCTAGCGTATTCCTCACGACGGACGTGGGTTGGCTAAGGGGAGTTTGTTCATTAGTGCTCATGGCGAGTATTTTAGAAAACGCGGTTGTATTCGCTGTCCCACGGATTGCGACAACTTGTTAGTACAAAATATGTAATGGGTTTAAAAGGTGGGTCTGGGATGTTGTTGGGCCAGGCCCAAGGATGAGATCTCGTACTAAATCAAGTAATGAAATGATTCCCTGCACAATGAAAGGTAAACCGTTAGTCTTACCGTGAGGACGGACCCCACGATTGGACTCCGGCGTAAGAGTAAGTAAACATTTTTGTCAGAAAATGTCAGAGTATATGTGTGTTTAATGTGGTCAGAAAATCATAACTTGTGGGGTGTCAGAGTACCTCTTTTTATAGGTGAGCCAAACATTAGGTTTTCCTAATATATCGCTCATTTTTGTTAGTGGGCCAAAGTGGGACCCTTGTCGGGCAAACCGTTAGACTTGGGCTTTCCTTGCAGACTTCCGCTTGTCCTGCGGAAGCGTTCTATGGAAGCTTTCCGTCCGTCTTACTGTCTCCAGACCATAGCCAGTTGGTATGGGCTTAGTTTTGGTCCATTGTGTTTTGCGATTGCTTTGTTGGGCTTGGGCCCATGTACAACTTACGGCCTGTTATACGTATTATACGTCATCAATATATTTACGAGATTATTAAATTTTTGAATCGCGAAACTATTATCAAGCAAAACTAGAAAGCAGCTAGAGAAAACGTACAATTTTGTACGAGCAAAGTTAAGGATCAAAGATCCAATTAATCCAACTGCATTTGAATTTCCTATTACGTGCCGTTGTATACTGTAGCTAATAAGTTTTTTTAGAACGACAACTATCTATCTCACAACATATATATACGTTTTGTACGAGCAAAGTTAACAATTAATCCAACTTATTTGTAATGAGTACTTGATTTATACAGTTTGTTAGTGGCATTCTTCGTTAACAGAATAATCGGATACAAAGAAGAAGATATGGGCCTATTCAATTCGTTGCATAATTTTGATCTATCGGATTTGAAGTGAGGTAATTAGAATATTCTACAATGTGTCAAGGCTAGAGATCATTCAAACGCCTACGTAAATTTTGATCTATCGGATTTAAAGTGGGGAAGGCAGAAGATTCTAATATGTATAAAAAAGGTTGATGAACTAGTGAATATATATTGACATGGATGAAGACCTTAATGAAATAATCGACAAAATAAGCAAGGTATGCGTTTCTTTTGATGTGTTTGCCTTGATTCTTATATCTGCAACAATGTGTTATATAATCACCTAAATTTGTCAGATTGTCTTTGATGATACACTCGACATTGACATGGATGAGGACCTAAATGATCTAGTTATCAGAATAAGGTATAGGTCTCTTTCTCTCTTTCTCTTTCTTTCAAGCTTACTATAACACGAGATATCGTAGGGTTGTTTATATACTTACAGTGTCGTGTTTTCTTCTCACTTCTTGTTCTTTGGTTTTGTCTCTTTTAGTGTTCTTTGGCCTTCTCTAGTAGCGCTACGAAGCAAGATTCAAAAGGGTATAAATCAGAAATCAAGACAATTATCGAAGGGTATTCAAGCATGTGTATCGCATAATTACTTAATACGTTCTTTACGAAGTAGAGTCTCGGTGTATGTTTCACTTGATATCTATATGATTATTTTATTAGATCACGGTTGGAATTGCAAAAGAATGAAGTGGTGACATTGATGAATCTGCTCAGAATCATTTAAAATTGTCACTGATATAGGTAAATGGGGGGTTATTGAACCAGAAAGTCATCCTACTTTCATAAAATATCTAGTTTAGTCATTGTAGTTTTTTTATGTTTAAAAAGGTCATTGTATTCACAAAAAACGTTCATTTCAGTCACTCGCAACCAGGTGGCATTTTTTCTCCGTTCAAAAATATAACGTGTTCTTTGATTATCTATGTGTCACACAAAAAAACAAGGGGGAATTTCAATTATTTTAGAAAACGTAAATTTATAAGCCATTTCTCAATTTATTAAATCATTCACTTCAGTTGTCTTTCTTTTTCTAAACTCAATTTTCTCTTCCTCATCTATATAACACTACCCACTATCGACGAACACCTCCTTCACCTTTAACCTGAACCTGCCATTTTTCCTCATCTATATGATCCTTCTCTTTTTCTTTTTTCATTCACGTCTACATGTTTGTGAATGAAGTGTTTTACAACATGTGTATGTTCAGATCTAAGGTGAATGAAGTGTTTTACAACTTGTTTATTTATTTTCATTTGTGTGTGTTTTAGATCATTTATGTTCATAGGTTTCGATCAATTTGTGCGTTTGCTGTGGTATTGAATTTTCTAAGCATATTGTTGTGTTCAAATTATGGGTTTCTAAAGCTTCTCTTGTATGGGGTTTTCTGGTGGTAGTGGATTTGTGGAGAGTGATGTAAGTAGCGGTTGTTGATAATGGTGGTGTAGAAGCTGGTGGTGGTGCTATTGAACATGAAGAACATGAATGACGAAGATTAAAACCACAACAGTAATAAAAATAATTTGAAAAGGAGATATTTTCTGACTACAAAACTTATCAAGTAAAATTTATAGCAAAGAATCCAAATTAAAAAAGAATAACTTAAACTGAAGTTTTAAGATAACATAAGTTTTGGGTTATCCTTTTCTGATGTGGCATGAGAGGTGGAAATAACATAACTAATGTGGTATTAAAAATAATGATATGGACTTTACAGATCTAATGCCTATATCCCAATGATTTAATGGCATATTTTCTAAATGTTTAGTTACCTAAATAAATGCTTCAACAATTACAATGATCTTTTTAAAAATAAAAAAAGTACAATGACTAAACTAGATATTTTGTAAAAGTATAGTCACCTTTTAGTGCAATAACCCGGTAAATGGGTCAATTTGTGATATTTGCATTGTTTGGTAAAAAAACTATTAATTGATCTGTACAAGATGTTCCATCCACTTTATTTCTCGAGTAATTTAAGAGCGCGTGTACAAAGAGTTTAATGATGTGGTCACACAAATATCATGGTTTAAGTTGCAAATGACTTATAGGCACACATTGTATCATAAGACTATACAAGCTTGTTAGGAGTTAAAACTAACTAGGCGCAAATGACAATTTTTACTATAAACTTTTCCGTCTACCTCCTGGTTACAAAGTCAACTCGCAGATGATTTACAGCACTTCCGGTTACCAACTTGATATTAAGCCATAGCCGACTCAAGTATGTACTAACCGGACAAAATTAACATAAAATGCACTTACCCTTTAAAGAAAATTACCTAAAATGGTTGTAGATCAAGAAGCGGCTGTAATGGTTTTTGAAAGGAGAATCATAACCATGGGAAAGCATGCAGTTTCTCAGCTCTAGTTTAAGAACATAGCATCACATCACTTAATTGGTTTCGGAAACTGGCATACTTTCCCATGGTTATCACTCATCTCTCAAATATGTTTGCGACTACTGAATGACATTTTTATGAGAAATAGATAGCGGGCTTAGGGTTTCTTACTCTACTTATATAAATTAGACCAGATTATATATACATTACTTATGTTCTTACTTTAACTATGGGACATATATATCTTTCGACCTTGTAATTGTTATTGCAACAACTCATTCTCTCTTTTTATTTTTTTTGGGCAATTTCATATTTCCCCCTCTTTTCACCATTAATTTCATATTTACCCAAACATGCATCAAAAGTGTGGTACATCATGCATTCAAATGACTCGTCTCCTATTATGTTTCTAAGGTTTGGCGTAATAGGTGTGGTGAGGACGCGTCCAACGTCCTCCCCCTAAGGTGCGAAGTCGCCTAAAGCGCAACCCCCTTAAGACGTGTCACACGGCAAAAAAAATTAAGATGTTAGTCTTGGCAATGATCGACTTGTGATGTTGGTGGTGAAGAAAGTATTAATTGTATACGCGAGTATATTGTTACACTTAGTATAACGATTCTCATGCGTGTTCAGCTTTTAAAGGTATCAGAGTGTTTCGGGGACTTGTAATAGAACTGATGCTTGTTTTTATTTCCTGCCTTTGGGGATATCTGTTATCTTCACGTTCAAGTGTTGAACGGTTGAACCAGTACCTTTTTGTATTACTAGTAATTTTTTAGCAGCATAAAGATATCAACATCAACACATTCGCAGTACTTTTAACTCATTTCTGTCCAATAAAATTTAAAAACTGCAAGTTGATTTAATACTGAGATAATCTTGAATTCTTGACGACAGCAAATGAACTCATACTTTTAAATCTGGTATTGGTCGACTAAACAGGCTGCAAAGGAATTCAGAAACACCTCCATTTTATAAACAATTAACAAGATACAATATTTCTTTTATCCTACAAGTAGGAAAAAAGGTAAAGGAATGCTAAACACCATGGAATTGGAAGTTTTGACGACAAGAATGTCCATTTTAGCATTGCAGGTGACCGAATGGACCAAAACAAGTGCGGATCAGAACAAATCACTAGAATCAGAACAGATATAAAAGCAATGGATCTGACACACT
>BQNB010029494.1:9412-37563 GCA_026074375.1 Tanacetum coccineum | reverse complement strand
CTGGGCTTAAAAATTAAGCTAATCTCAACATCTGGTGGTTCCGGAAGAGGACGGGGAAATGACGAATCATCATAAAGATCAAAGTGAAAGGATTCAAGCTCGGGAAGTTCCAAAAGAGGGTCATTTGAATTATCAGAAATAACAATGCTAATCAATCCTCCCTGATCGGGCTCAATCTCAAAAAGAAATGAATCATACTCAGGAAGAGAGTTATTAGCATGAGTAGTGGTACTGCCACTTCTCGTCTCTTCCGTATGATAGCTGAAAGTCTTGAATTCTGGTAAAGAATTATCCAAAAGAGAAGTATCGGACTCCTTAAAGAATGAACCACTATCCACGACGGGAATAGGAAATGAAGAAGGAGACTTGAACACATAATTAGGGGTGGGGTTATTTTTCAAAGATTCGATATTAGTAACAAGACGGCTAATGTTCAACAATTTCCCACGAAGAATAACGTCTTGGATTTGAAGAATATTAATTAAGTCAAACTCTTTCTCTTCTTGATCTTCATTCTCCTCCTCTAAACTATCGTACTCCAAATTGAGAGGTGATGCTTCAACATACTCGATGTTCTCATAAGAATCGTCATCACTTGAAATTTCATGATCATAACAATCAACTTCTTCTTCATCAAATTCGTCTTCATCCATTTCCGGTAGAATAGGAGCTAGTTTACACGCGAACTCCTCAAAAAGAAAATCAATCTTAGGAGACGTGATCAGAATATCTTGACTAAGCAAAGATTCAGCATCAAAATGATCATTATCACAAATATCGTCAGAAAAACCCTTGGATCCACTTGGGATTGGGACGAGGTCCTCGAAACTGGATTTTGGTTTTCAACTGGGACAACCGAAGGTTGGACGTCTTTGCTAATTCCGTTATTAGTAGGAAAAATCGTATCCTTTGTCACCTCGGTTCTACGTTCCACTACTTTAGGAGAAGAAGTAGGAATCGTAGGTCCTTGATAAGCAATACCACTTCTGGTAGTAATACCCTTCAAGTCTTCCTTCGGGTTAGTAACTGTGTTACTTGGAAGAGAACTTTAATTCAAAGACGAATCGGTATTAGAATTTACGAACTTAGAAAGCATCTCCGTTAAATTTGTCATCTGGTTTTGTAAACCTTGGCCTTGATTTTGCATATTTATCAATACAGCATCATTAGCCTTGACATAATTCTCAAAATTGGTATTTGAAACACCTTGCATTTGCTGAGCAGGAGCTTGATAAGGCTGAGCTTGGTAAACTGGTTGTTGACTAGTTGGAGGTTGGTACACTTGTCCTTGGTAAAAGTTATTTCCACGGTTTTGATTGAAATTGGTTCATCGATTTTGTTTGAAATTATTTACTTGATTCTGATTGAAACGGTTTTGATTGAAATTGAATTAGAGGAAAACCAGGTGGTCGGATTTGGTTTGAAACCATCGAAGGTCTAGAATTTGTATTTCCTTGATTAAAATTGGCTGCAGCAGCTTGTGAAACGTACTCTTGAATGTTGTCTCAATAAATGTTGCCATCGGTGGCTCGACAGTTTCTATAAGAATGAGCACCTCCATAAGTTACACAACTCTGCTCGACCGCTTTTACGGGTGCGGGAGCTTGGGTTTTTGTTTGTCGATAAGCATAGTCTTCATCATATTCTTAAGTTCAGAAACTTCAGTTGTAAGAGCAGCAACATCTGGTGAAATTCCGGGAGTAGATGAATTCGAACTCACTTTAGCAATGACTGCCTTGTTTCGTAAATTACGAACCTTGGATTTACTCTCGATAATTCTCAAGCATTCACGAGGCATCTTATCCAAAAAGTTTCACCCGCAGCAGAATTTAACGAATCTTGATCATTAGCATTCAAAGCATTGTAAAACGTATCTAATTAATGTAATTCTAAAAATCTGTGATGTGGGCATGCTCGAAGAAGGTCATTAAATCGATCCCAAGCCTCGTAAAACGATTCGTCAAATCTTTGTTGAAATCTCGTGATTTCGTTCTAAAGATTTGTCATTTTTTAAGGAGGAAAGAATTGATTAATGAATTTTGAAACAAGATCATCCCATGTCAAAATTGATCGAGGAGGTTCTTTTTCTAGCCAAATCTGGGCTGAACCTTCAAGAGAAAATGGAAAAAGCATAAGCTTAATTGACGTGCTCGGGATGTCCGGGAATCTCATTGTTGAGGTGATCTTATTGAAATAACAGATGTGAGCATGTGGATCCGCTTTATCATGTCCGAAAAACTGCTTGTTTTGAACAAGATTGATCAAACCATGCTTTAACTCAAAATTAGCATTGATTTCTTTAAGTCTCAAAGTGTAGCATTGATTTCGGAATTGTCGTGATTGCATACTCGTACCCAGATCGGTGGGTGCTGTAGGGCATTGCGCCTATAGGTTCGGTATCGGCCATCGGAACTACCCCCCCTTCCCCCCCCCCTTGGGGCGTGGGATTAACAAAGGTTCTTTCATAAATTAAATTGTTCTAAACGACGGTTTGCGGCTTGTGTTGTGTGTGATGGTTACGGTTGCGGGTTTGAGAACGAGTGCGCATGCCAAAGTTAGAAAAAAGAAGAGAATCTGATCTTTTTTTAAAAGAAACTATTTTAACGGATAACGACACACAAAAGACAAACTTAGAACCACATTAATAATTTACTTCACGTGTGTGACGCTCTTAAAATTTTTACTTTTTAAGGTGAGCCGTATTTCGTAAATGACACAAATGGTAAGTTTTTAAATCTTTGATTCGAGTTGAGAACTTACTAATGGAAAATACCTCAATTGAAGGTATTATTTGTTGGTGTTTTCTTACCAACTTTGTTTATTTTTTTTATGGACAATTTTTTATTTTTTTGATTTTTTGTTTTTTTTTTGATTTTTTGATTTTTATATGATAATTACACTAAAAGAAAAGAAAATTATTTTTACTTTTTATATGATAATTACACTAAAAGAAAACAAAACTTTCAAAAATGAAAGGGTCTTCAAATTACGATCAACAAACTTCAAACGAGAGAATCTTAATCATAGATCCCCAGCAGCGGCACCAAAAATTGATCGGTAGTAAACCAACACACGTAATAATAAAATATATAATATGATGGAAAATTACCAAATTACCTTGAGGACAAAGGGTAAAAAGGAAAATCTTCACAAATACATATAATATATTACGTATATAAACTGGGAAGTATGATTCCCGGGTCGTTATCCCCCAACGATTTGTGAAATTGAAACCACGTTTGATGCTCGGACAATGATTTGAATTGGAAACAAAGGTTGATTTGATTATCTACTTTTACAAATTAAAATAAGCAAATGATAACAACTAAGCACGAAAACAAATAACGAGAAATATCAAACTTTAATAAAAACGCAAAACGGAAACCCTGAACGGCATTTAAAAAACCTAAATTTACTAAATTAAACCTAAAATAAATTTTCCCATTTTTTAAATGGATCTAATGACTTAATAAGTAAGTTAAAGAAAACTAGACAAAAACGGAGTTGAAATGAGCTTTACAACACGAAAAACGAGAACTCGAGTACCAAATCCGTTCTTTTAACAATGAGAAATTTTGCGAAATTAGACATACGAAAGCAAAACTAATTTTCCTATAAACTTTATGATAAAAGAAAATTTTCTAAAAAAGATTTATATTTTTTTGATTAATTTTCTATTTTTTATGATTTTTTAAAGTTTTTAATGAAAATAAATGTTTAAAAATACTAAACTATCTGTAAACTCATCTTATTGGATAAGCTACGGAATAAGCTAAAACAGCTTATAGAGCTAAAGGGACTAAATGTGTATAAGAAATAAATGTTGCAAGGTTATAACGAAAAAGACCCCAGGGCATGTTGGTAGCGGAGTGTGTGGTGTGTGTTATAAAAGGGTTGAAAGTGTTGAGGTCGGGGGTTCGAGTCTTGCTCACCCCCGATTTCCACTTTCCCCCTTTTTTTTATTTTGAAAAACTTATAAAACCAAAGTTGTAAATAAGTTGACAATAAGTAACTTTTGTGAAAACACTTTTTCTAGAACTCAAAAACAAGCACAGAATTAAGCTAAATAAGGCGACAATTTATACTAAAAAGGATTTTTTTAAAGCTTTTAACTAAGCTAAATAAGCTAAAATTGTGAATAAGCTGAAAGTAAAACTAAATAAGCTACTCATTACTTATATCCAAGTTAATAAGCAAAACTAACAGACAATAAGCAAAAGACAAACAATAGCACAGAAAAATGTTTTTACTTTTTTGGCTTTTTTAACTAAATAAGGAACGAATTAATTAGATAAAGTCTTATCAAATTAAGCTAAACTAACCTAATAAAGCAGATTTAGCTAGATAATGCAAAAACAAGAAGCCATAAGCTAAAAATAAAAAATAAGCCACTTAAATGAAACTGTGAACCAACACAGCCCTTAAACCCTAATTTTGAGCTTGAAATTTAAGCAAGCAATTAGCTACTTTAATGATTGAAAGTTATATATTCTTAGAGCTGAACTAAAGTGTATCTGAACTTCTTTTGAAAAATGATTTTGAATCAAAGGCTTTTGAGAAAAGCTAGTTGAAAATACCAGATATAAGCTCAAAATGTGGTCCTCTACTTTGAAAAAAAAGAATGCAATTTTAAAAAGCTTAAAAACAGATAATCTAATAAGCTATTTATTAAAAACTAAATGTAAACTTATAAACTATGATATATAAGCTACTCTATTGCTGAAAATGAAAACCTAACAACTATTTTAACCTACTTAAAAAGAAACTAGAAAATGACCTTAATCTGTTTTTCCCTATCTGATGCAAATGACACAAAAGTGATTAAAGCAAAAAATCTTTAAATGCAGACTTTCAATTCTTATTTCTACACTGATAAAACTCCTAAGTAGACTTAAGTAGGTGAACTAGATTAGCTTAATTCTACTTGAGCTTAAAATGAAACTAATGAAGGACTTAATAAACACAGATTCAATTAACAACTAGAAACTTATTGAAATCTTAACTAGTTAATAAAAATCATTAAAACTGCAATTTTAAACCTTTTAAATGATTCAAATCAAAACAAAAAGAACAAAAAGGGTACAAGCAGTAATAACTCATGTTTAGTACTGCTAGTTCCAAACCCCGCTTTAATCGTTCTTAGAATCCATTTAAGCTTATGCAATGCTGATTTAATGATTAAAATTCAGATACCAGGTGACAAACAGCTTAATACAACCTTTTTAAGCAAATAACAATAAGCAAATAAGCCAGAATCAACAAGCTAATGATTATGCTAACTATTTTTTTGTTTTTTAGATATTAAGGACAAGTTAAACAAAACTAAGTTCTAAAATAACTTTTAATAGAGAAATAGTTGATGAAACATGATCAATGAGGCTTAAAAACAGTAAAAACTACAAATAAGCTTAGTTAATATGCAAATAAGCAAAAGCTAAACTAAGAAGATTAAAGACAGAAATATGAAATAGGAGACTTAAACAAGCTGCCTAGCTAAACAAAGGGCTATAAATGGCTCAATTGAGCTATCTACAAAGCTCTGGCTTATGTAAATTAAGCCAGTTAAATAGTCAATATGTGCTCTTCTTAAAGTAAGCTCATCTTCCAAAAGCTCAAAAATCCAAATAGCCAAGGTATTTAAGCTATTTTAGAGTTACAGTAGATTAAATGACTGAATTGAGCTCAATTTGAGCTTAGAGACTCAAAGAGCTTATATGAGCTTATTAGTAGCTTATGAAACAGTGGCATAAACATTTTTTTTTCGAGAGAAAATAAAGAGCTTATAGTGAAATCAACAGGTTTATGAGACTAAATTGTGATTTTAATAATGCTTAAAATAATTACAATACTGAATAAAAGGAATTACAAGAGACAATAATAAATTAAATTTTAAACTAAAAAGTTACATAAGCTATTTTAAAAACTAAAGAAAAATTCAAAAAAAAGAACATGGCAATGTGAGGGTGAAGTAGTCCTTTTATAGCTGCCAGGAGAAACTTCTAGGCCAAAGGTGGTTACAAGCCCCTTTTCATCTCAACCATCTATTCAACTCAATCATTGGATGTCGATTGTGAGCCCTTGGATTAGATTTTGATCACACGGATTGCCAAAGTGGCAATCCGTGTGTCAGATACCATTGTGCTTCTTTTGTGAACGTTTTAGTGCAAAAACCCACTCCTTGGTGTGTTTCCTTCCTTGTACGCGTGTCATTCCATTTTGGGAATTGACCAATGGGAGCCTTTGATGATGTATAACTCTGCCAAGGTGTACCTTATCACTTGAATTGCTAAGCCACGTAATCAAGTGTAATTTTCCCTTTGTTTTGACTCGAGGTTAAACGGGGACGATGGGTGAACAGTGAAAACTGTTTTTCCCGCGCGTAATTTTCTTATAAAAGAGGGTGTTTGACTTTCTTTGACCCGGGGTTATAACTTTGGGCTTATAAGGGTTTTGGGCCTGGGTAGGATTTGGGCTCAGGCTTTGGATTTGTTATAAGGAAGTTAACGGGTGTTAACTCTTATAATTATAAGAGTTAACACCGTTAGGGTTTAGGGATTATTTTTGTAATTTGGTTAACTTTGAGGAACTGATTTGGGAATTTTTGATTTTGTCTTTTTGTGTTGACCATGTTTGACTAAAGGTTGACTTGAGTTGACCACTATTGACTTTTGATAGCATTCTTCTGGCTCTTGCACACTCAATTCCGTTCCCGTATCCGTGTTTGTCCGGTTTTAACCATTTTCTTGAGATTTTTGCAATATCCATACCTACACAATCACAAAGACAAAACAAGCAATATTCAAGCATTTAAAGCACAATTTTTTCTTTTATGGGCCTATTTTGATATAAAATGGATATGTGTTTTCACACATATCAATTTGGCAATTCCTTTCTTGAAGTGAATTACCTACACAAGATTTAGAAAGAGATACTAGAGAGAGAGAGATCAGTTGGTTAGAGAGAAGATTAGATGAGAAAGATGTGTGAAAACATGAGAAATGGCTTGGTATTTATAGCCAAAAAGTTTACTGTATGCCGGTTCTGCCGGTGTTATTGACAGAGGGCACCGACTTGCAAAACTAAGGGCACCGGAATACAGTAACTAAATCCGGATTTTGATTTGCAAAATCTTGAGATATCTTGTGTAATCTTATGAGATTTTCCTTGGATTTGCTGCATTTGATTATATACTAAATGAAGTAATTAAATTAATAAGTGTAAGATGATTTTGTGTAAAGTTAGGGTTTAAAAAGATTTGTACACTTTTTCAAGTTGCATGTGCTTTTCTACAAAGTTGGGAGATAGTAAAGAAATCATGTTTTAAGATAATAAGAGGTTTGAGAAAAATGGTTTGTTATGTTTTGTCATTAATAAAACCTTAGCCTAAGTTGATTGTAAAACATTTTGTTTAAAACCGGTTTATTTGTATAAAAATACTTGTGAATGCAAAATGTGAAAAGAGGTTTGATCATAATGCAACATAACAAACATGTACGAACCTGTGTTGCAACATACGAGGAGTCGAGACATGGAGAGATGTTGATGTATGTTGAGACAAAATACGATTACGAGTAACTTGTACATTTTACGTTATGTATTACAAGTTACGTGTTTGTCATCAACAAAACAAACGAGACTGTGTAGATTAAATATCGTAATATTTGCACTAACAATCTCCCCCTTTTTGTTGATGACAAACAAACGTGTAAACGTAATATTTCATAAAATGTAAAGTTACTTGCATCCGCGTACTACCTTTACATTACCTTTCTCCGTTTACACTCTTCTCCCCCTTTTGTCAAAACAAAAAGGGTGTGTCCTTGGAGTTTAACTTCATTGAAAAGGCGAGCTTGCATCATCCCTAGTGAAGTTAAATAGTCTACTCTAACCCCTTATGTTGCATCTCTAGGTAAGTGTCCTTGGTCTATAGTGGATCCATGGATCAAATTTGAAAGCTTTACCTACAAAACGGTTAGTTTCGTGCAACATAAAAATCGCTCATTATTTATGTTACGTTAATGCTCATATCCTTTTAAAAGTACCGTAAAAGGATGTGACTATTAATCAAACTATACACTATATTGTAATAGGTCTCCAACTTGATCGTTGTAAACAGAAAGTAGGACATAAATTCAGTATTTTTAAAAGTGTCTAAAGTTATCCATTTATAAAAGGACAAAAAAATATAAGCAAACGAAATTATGGTAAGCAAGTAACAACCTACTTTCATGAATTGTATGATTACTAAAACTCTAGTGCTAATTTTTTTTAATGCCAAAAAAAATAGTATATGTTAAAACGATTACAACTTGGTCTTTTAATGAAAATATTAAAACACCACTAAGCAACAAATATTAATTCCAATATTAGTCAACATTAAAACCATTATTACCATTTTGAATTCTCATATACGCATTGGTACGTGCTGTTCATGGCATTTTAGATTCAAATTTATATTTTAGTCCCTAATTTACAAAGATGGATACAAATAAATATTGTAGATTTTTAAAGTAACACTTTTGACCCCTGTCCATTTTATGCTCTTCAAAACTAGTCCAAAGTATTAGTCTATATTATTTTGTCTTTAACGTAATTATGTTTATAAGATGTATGTCTCAAAAGTTATAATCAGTATAAAAACTTTATAAAAATTTATTTGCATTTATTCGCGTAATATTTATAAATCCTAAGACGCGACTTTATTTTGCTTCTAGGATTTCTCTCGGTTTCTCGACGTTTATATCTCGATATTGTTTTAGCTCAGATTAAATAAAGATTGTAGTTCATAGCCCTTTTATACTCAATTGTTTTACAAACTCTTACGGGGTTGAGATCTACATGACGAAGTTTACTTTTGGACATATGTGCTTTCATAAATGGTATGCTATCCAGATTATTGCCTGATTATTATTGCCTAAGTTACCACAATGCCAATTAAGTCCCTTTCATCATGAACCGTTAATTACCTTGGAGGGGTAAGCGTGAATGTTGTGGGTAGATCTATCGGGACTGACAATCCCGCGCTTGAATTTCTGGTCACAAGTTGACCATGGTGCATTTAACATGTTGAGTACTTTGGATTTGTTTTGGCATAACATTTAGGGCAAAACTAGTTAAGGTTTCGGGGTCATGAGCTTAGTGCAATAATACATGTTTTGGACTACTGAATTTGTTTCGTAGTCTACTATTGCTTAAATCTTGTGGTCCACTAAACTGTTTGATTACAATAACACTACTCGATTTACTTAATCATTGTTTTATGATTAAAACCTATGAATTCACTCAACAATTTTGTTGACTTTTTAGCATGTTTTATCTCAGGTTTTCAGTTATATTGCTCGGAGGGAAGCCGCACGGATATGTAATCGGAGACTTTTCGCTTATTTATTACATTCGATAAACTCTTGTGAAATTTTGCATGTCTAAACACTTGTGTTATTTTGAAACTTTTGGGACCTGTTTAGCAAACTCTGATATTTTTAAATGTATCAAATGTGAATATTTTTAAATGTACTTTAAAACGTCTCTTTTTGAGGTTGTTTTCTGTGACTTGTAGAAAGTGCAACGATTTCCCCACAGGGAGGCCGCTTGCACTTTCGAAAATGTGGGGACTAAACATGCAATCTGAGAAAACCACATGGAACATATCGGCATTTCCCTCTAAAAGATATTTCGGCTAAAATTATGACCGATAATCACATTCGAAAAGTAAAAAAAATTACATGGCACATAAAATTAATTTTGATATCTTAAATTAAGAAAAAAAAAGTTAGGTATCTAAAATTTAAATAGGCTTAAAATATGATACATTTTTAAAGTTTCTATGTTAAATTTTTTACTAGCTATTTTATGGATTGTATAAGGTTTTAATATATTGTGCTTAAGTAAACCTCACGTTTAAGCAATTGTTTTTATATTGATTCCTTAAGTTTATAAGATTGGATATTGAAAAATAATCGACACCATGATTTTTAGCAAAATGAGCTTATTAATGTCTTATTGCGTGCTTTTTTCACAATTGACTAAAAACTACTACCTCCGTCTCACATTAAGTGTCCACTTGACTTTTTCAAAGTCTTTTTTCTTCAACTTTGACCTTAATGATTTTTTCTTATGTTATATGATACTTGATGCAAGATATATGAATGGATAGAGTTTTGAATATATTTTTCATTGGTAGAATTTTCGTTCAATATTATATAACACAAACAAAAATATTTATGGTCAAAGTTGAGGAAAAAAGACTTAAAAGATTCCATTGTGGACACTTAATATGAGACGGAGGGAGTAGTATTTAAATAGGAGTATAGTGACAAAAATGCGGAAAACCAACAATGACCAGGTTCAGTTCGTTCTTTTAATCCATTATACGTCCACATACATTCGATTTCAAATAATTATTTTCCATTGATTTTTACTTTCACAAGTCAAATAAGTCATACTTAACTTTTACAACAACATTTTTTAAATTAATCTTTTATTAAAAGAATTACATTATTTTAAATTTCTTTAATAAAATTTGATTTTATAAAAAAAAATACCAACAAGAACACTTGATTTTGACACGTATGCAAAATCGAGCTATCTGATTAATTAAAAAAATCAAAATTGAATCAAATTTAGTCAAAATTCAAAATTTTTGTGGAAAAATTTGTTGGAGAAAAAAAAACATATAAAAATATGTGTCAAATTTGTGAAAAAAAAACTTAAAAAATGATGAGGTAATTAATAAATTTTTTGTTGTTGTGTTTTGTTAGGGAAATTTTCCAAATACTTTATGTTAAAATCATTTTGACTTTGAGTCTTAGGAAGGAAAAATAGTGTTTTGTTGTGTTTTGGAGTTTACCCATGAAATGGCACGAAATGGTTATTAGCGACAGTTTTTTCTGTCACAAGTCGCTAATGAATCGGTTACTATTGTAATGGCGCGTCTATTTCAAAATTCTGGCGGTTTCTTATGTTAAAAATGTGACCATGATTGAACCATGGCGACTGTTTCAAGATCTATATGTTAGCGACGGATTTTCTGTCGCTAAGTCATCGCTGAATCGTCGCTATTGACACCTTTTTGTGAACCATTGTGACTGTTACGAACAGAAGTGTCTCTAAAGCCATTTAAAGAGGTGTTGCGACTGTTTTTAAAGGTCACCATAGTGCCTATATAAAGAGGACGAATGTGCCAAGTTGAAATCATCAGAAATTCAAATAACAACCTCTTTTTTATACACCCGATTGCTACAATCTATATTGCTATAGAAGTATAATTTGTAGTGTCTTGAAATTCTTGTTAACTCAGTTCTTTATCCGGATTATCACCACTTCGTTTAGTGTTAGTAATTGCTACATATGTTGCTTCATTGTATCTTGGGAGGCAATTGTTTGAGTATGCTCATGTCCTAATAAATAATATACGGCTGGAGACATGTGAGCCTATGGGGTCACACACATATACACCGAGGTGTCACTGTATATATCGTGTTTATTGTATTCACGGTATATAAATAAACTACGTAACTCGGGATCAATATTGGGCTAATAATAACTAAGTAATGTACTTAGTTGATTGGACTGAGCAAACAAATGGCAAGCCCATTTGAGCCCACCATATGGCCGGCCTAGGATGTAAAAGAAAAGAGAAGGAAAGCTTAAGGGGGTTAATGGTTAATTGGATCATGATAACTACTAATTGATTTAGTAATTAGGAGTTACAAATCATTTAACCTCTTACCAAGTTAATTGGATCATGATAACTACTAATTGATTTAGTCATTATGAGTTACAAATCAATTAAGTACTTATCAAGTTTTTCTCCTCTCTATCTTCCTATAAAAAGGATGACATAAACAAAAAATAAATGAGTTTTTTTCTTGATCAATCACTTTGATTCTTGTTCATTCAAAGTATAATCCAATGTTACGGGTTTAAGGACTAGCATCCAAGAGGTATACCTAAGGGTGTAATCAAGTCAAGCTTTTATCAAGTAACTCCAGCTTGAGCTTGACTCGATTAAGCCAAGCTTTTATCAAGCTCAAGCCTAAAAATTAGCTCAAAACCTATAACAAGCCAAGCTCGAGCTTTTGATAGCTCGACTCGAGCTTTTATCAAGCTTTTTCAAGCTTTAATATATAATAAATTCATATAACTAATTAAGGAGTAATTTGATTATTAACTTAATTATAAGGATCTATTTCATTAATAAATAAATAATGTATTCTAAAATGACTTTTAACCCTAATTAATCTAACGATTTATATTATAGTGTTTTGTATTATTCATACTTAGTTTTGACTTTTGAGAACATTAGCCAAAAGTAATCAAAAACTAATTAGTACTTTAGCTATGTACGTTTTTGTTGGAATACTTTACGCTTGAAGATTGATTAGCACTTTGTCTTATGTTTCATTCTAATGTTGGACTTTGGTACGAGAATTTTACGCTTGAAGATTGAAATACACCTCACGCCGTCACCAGCACCACTTCAGAAAATCAAGCCAAAGAAACTCAAGTTATGTATATTTAAGTTTTATGACCAATATCAGATAAAAAAAGAGTTAGAAAAAGAAAGATGGTATTACCTTCGTTGATAATGGCTTGTCGGGAAATGACAAAGAATGGTGCTTCTTTACAAGGGCGATGCCATCTTTCTTCAAATGCTACCAAAGCTAAAATAGTCAGACTAAAAATAAGTAATCAGACATCAAGAAGACTGAAAGAATGTAACATTCTCAAAGAACAAAAGCATGTAGAAAACAAAAGCTGCTGAGGAAAACAAAACACAGCACCTGACCTAAAACCACATGTGTGAAACAAAATCATACAAACACAATAGCAAGCATATGAAATAAAGGTATAGACAAAAAGAAAATAAGGCTTGGCAACCACAATCACGTATATCAATTAAAATCATAGCAATACAATAGCACATGCATCCCACATATAGTACAGCCAAGCGAAAGATATGTTCCTAACACAAATAAGGTAGAACAACCGCGGTTAAACCATCCAAAAAGCAAGCACAACTATGAAACAACAATTAGGGAATGGGTGGGTAGCAGAATGAATACCGTGAGAGTATTCCTGAGAAAGATAGTCGAAAGATAGACTGAAGAGGTGTACAACGTAAACCTCGGGTTCAAGCGGATTGGTTACAACTACTTCATCAACAGGTTCAGCAGCCTTTGCCTCCAACTGATTTGGTGCGTATTCCATGTATGAATTCGTATTCTTTGCTTACGTTCTTACGTTTTTTAAAATAAAATTATTCAGATTGTGGAATGTTAGTTTCATATGTCTATACTAAGGAGATGTAAATAAGAGTAAGGGGTATGGTGGCTTAAGCCACAAAATGAAACGGGCCCCACAGCCTGCCACATCAGCATCTCACTCTCATTCAAAAATACCCATTCACTCATAACACACCCATATCTCTTCATTTGGGCCCCACCACTCACACACAAACACATACATTATAAAATATAATAATAATAAAAAGATTTTTTTTTACTTTATCTCGTCACCCCAGTGACGAGATACCAAAAAAATCTCTAGTGGCTAGCTAGCATGGTATGGTGAAGAGGTGGTGAAGAGGAGAGAGAGAATGTCATGTAGGAGTGGCGAGCCTTACTCTTCATCATACCCTTTACTCTAAGAAGTACATTGGCTACAATTTTGTAATCTAGAAAACCAGTTTATAAAATACATGATCTATACTCCTTACACGAAATTAATATTAATACACGGAAGAAATTAATTTAGGAACGAAATAAATACACAGAAGAAATTAATTTAGGCAATGTTGAAATACGAAATTAATACACAAACGAAATTAATTTAGGCAATGTTGAAATATTTAAATGGAAACTTAGTCTATATACAATCTCGTATTAATACACAAACGAAATTAATTGAATTCTATATACAAAACGTTACATTCTAATGGAAACTTACTCTATATACAATCTCACATTAAAAACTAATTTGGCAATGTTAAAAAACACGGGTTGCACTCCCCTATCTTTGGCAATGCTGTAACACTTTGGCTGGATGTAAATTCTTGAATTCAAGTTTTTTCATTTCAAATTTTGATTTTGAATCCACCTAATGCTGATTTCGAGCCCTATATAAGCAACCCATGAAGCCATGCTCAAAACCTGCTCGCACAACAAGCAAAAGAAGCAGAATGCTGTTATGTCTAATTATCTAGAAATTCATGATTTGGAGGTTCGGTTTGTTTACTATCATGTGTAATCATCTCGTTTAGTTTTGTTTACTTTGTCCTAATATTGTGGTTGTAATATACAGGTTGCTCCACATCCTAATATTTTCTTCAACCCAAAGTTAATTAACTGGAATTAGGATGACGTTATTGTCATCCCAAGTGATGATGATGAAGCTGATGACCAAGACGAAATTCAAGAACCCGTTGAATGAAAAGGTTGGATGAAAAGGTTAAGAAGGATTAAATGAGTTAATGTTTGAACTTGTGTTTGTTATTTGTTGGTCTGATCCATTTGGACACTTTTGTTTCTGTTTCATATTGTTTTGTTCGATAACTTGACGTGGTTAGTCCAAGCAAATATTCTATTTTTCTGTTTGTGTTGCGTTTGATCGAATATGAAAACCTTTGTTTAGCTGCCTACATACTTATTTCCCTGATAAAGTACATTTGATTTTGGTTTTGCTAAGGACTTTTATACAAACTTGATTTGAAACATCTTTGAATAAATTTCTGCAAATATATAAAATTCATTTACCAACCATAGGATGTTAATTGAGATGACCATATTTTAGATTTTTATAGCAACTACCCAAGAAATGAACAATTTAGGAGGTTGATAAGATGCTCGCTCGGTTTTTGTTAGTGTTATCTTTTTAAGATCTATCGACGTGCAAATGTATTGACAAAAATAAAATCGTGAAACCGCATCTTGCTGAATGTTCTTGATCGCTGACATGCGTACTTGAGCAGAAAAATGAAAAGATTCCAAGACTCTTTAGATCATCCAGAGGTTAAGTATTTAGAATCATGTCCTTCCTTTCGAAACATGATGCTTATATCATACCAATTCTTGGTGGCAATTCTTGATTATTACATGTGTTTTCTATTGATAAGTGTATGGTTGAAATATCTCTATATTCTAATGCATAGTTTGATTTTAAATCCAAGTACGTACATGCAGTAATACCACTTTTTATGTTTCTACCTTTTTAGGTATAAAATTCCATAATTGCCTTTAATATGAACTTTAAAAATGCACAAATGATCAATGTATCATTCATTGACATGAATGTGTAGTGATCAAACAGAATGAATCATGCTTGAAGAATAAGGTCGTCCTTGATTTGGACTCAATTCGTTAGCAAAACCTGCAACATGTATTGGAGGGATCATTGAATATATAATATTGGAGACAAGTTTATAAATATTAAGCAAATCAAAAGTGAATCACAAACATTAAAGAAATAAGGAACATGCAATGTAATCCCAAAATTAAGCCATGTAAAAAGAGCAAAACTATTGAATTTTGCAACATTGTAGTTGTACTTGAAATAATTAGAAACAATAACGTGTAATTAACTTTATGCGTAATTAAAGAAATGTCTTGGAGTGTACATTCAATTTTGTAACTATGGTAAAATCTACTCCTCACTTTTGAATAAAAAGTCAACCGCACTAAAATAATTTTATGTTTGATTAGCATAAGATATGCAAATAAAATAGTGATTGAGGAGATGATTTCAACCTTACCAAATATATCTTTCACACAAAATAAACTCATACCACTTTTTATAAATATGATCTTAATACTTACCGTACTTAAAATAGATCAAAAGCTTTCAATGCAAAGATTGATTCTTAATTAATTTTAATAATAATTATAATTCCTGGTCACTTTCCATGCAAAATTTCAATCAAATTAACTGCGTGTTAAACGCAGTATTTACTTTTTTAGAACGACAGCGATTTTCATTATAAAAGTAGCAAAACATTAGACAAAAATATACAATTACATATAAAAAATATCTTTGAATAGGGTGTTGCAACAAGCAACCCAATTTAAATTATAGTTTGCATCTACTAAGGAAATCCACAACGATGAACCTTTTAAAAAGTTTATAATCTTGCCACCTCTTACAGTGTCATTAATTTATAAATTATAAACATATTCTCACTATGGATAAAGTTTTTGAGGTTTATAGTTTTTTCAAACAAAAATTAAATACTATCAAGGTACATAAATTCTTCGACATCTCTAAAATCTTAGACCTTTTCATGCCACCTAGACATGAAATGGTTCCTCACTATGGTAAAAATATTTTTGGACCTCTTCATAAGTTTTTAGACCTATTCTTGAAACACCATAGTGGATGCTTAAATCAATGCGGTATTCATTAATTGTTATTTTCAAAAACCTCACTTAAAGAAATTACTATGTCACATGTCAAGATGGTAGCCTCAAATGTCGTGTGTCTAGAAGATTTACGCGACGATAACGCGCATTGTTTTTATTATCTCATAATTGATGTAATGTTTTATTTTCAGTTTTACTACATATTTTTATATGTTCTTTGATATATGTTATATTTTTTTGCTTGAGTTGATTTATCGCATGTTACAACCGTTTGCAATAACATTTTGATGTTTTCACGAGACGAAACACTTACCACAGTATCACATATCTTTAATTGTCTGCCGTTAGAATATCACATATCTTAATTTCTTCCTTATAATTCACACTTAAGTAAGTTATTTGTACTATGATGGCGTCTAATATGTTTTTGGCGAACGTACGATTTTCATAATGTATACAACGAATTAAGTAGTTATAAAATTTTGCCATGTAGTTAGTCGTAATAATAAAATCTGTAATAGTACAAATAAATTCTATTTCTCACAACGTAAACACTAAAGGCCCGAAGCAATGCGCGAGCGCAACTTTCTCGGTGATATTAGCATAGATGGAAAAAACGGCGTACATGAATGTCGTATTGCTGTTGGGTTTTTTTTGCTGGCCTTCGTTGTCTGGAAACACTATTTTGGGATGTCATTTATTTTGGGCTCGCTTTTACCCTTTTAGTAGCTAACTATTAAGATATTATTTGACGTTTATAATCACATAACACATGAACACGTATTTGCTCACATGATATTCATAATTGTTGGAAACACTATTGAATATAAATTACCATACAATTATTAGGTTGTCATATGTTATTCCTTTGTAAGAAAGCCATTATAAAAATAATAACGTGTATCGACTTACTAATATTCTGTTTGGACATTTCTATTTTGCCTTAAACCATAACTTTTTTTCTAATTGGCCATTATTGCATATCGTTAATTATCACAATTTTGCATATCGTTTTTTATTTTGACCCACACAATTCTGTTATGAACGTTACACGAAAACTGTACCACAATATTGCATATCCTTAATTATCGGCCGCAAGGGATTTTCCGTGCGTGCACGGGTATTCGCCTAGTAAAATAAAATGGTGGCATTAAAAGTGTAAGTTACATGACACCCATGACAATAAATTTTGGATTTTTTCAACCCATGATAATAAATTTCATATTTTTTCAAAAATATAGGCGTTGGCAAGGTTTGAACTCATGACCTATGGTTTAGATGAAATGAAATTTACCAACTAAGCCAAGCCACCAATTGTGTTTGACTATCCAAAACAATAATAATATCCCTTAATTGTAAAGTTTTAGAAACATACAGATGTTCAACAAGAAAACGTTAATAGGCCCTTCATCTACAATTTCGGATTTTATACTATCCATTCCTTAATTATAGTTGTTAAGTTAATCTTGGATTCATCGTATCCTTTTGACAAACCCTAATATCATTCATATCGGTTTATGTTCTTTTTCTTTTTCCTCGTGCCGTATTAACGCATCCATATGTTTCGTATTTTGCAGCATACACTTTAAAAGAAGTTGATCACAAGACAAAGGCCTTACGTGCATGAGCAAATGTATCCTGTAGGGGATGATTTGTCGTCCTTTGATGTGAGTACACTATTATATTTTCTCAAATATTTATATGTTCGCTGATATCAATGACACTTGTGCAATTACTGTTTTAAGTATGATATGATGGTGAAGCTGCGTCTGATAGTATGATAGTAGATAGCATGAATAGTAGGTTATCGTTTTTTGCTTCTTCTGTCTTTAACTGTAAATCATTTTTGGAGTATGGGACCTCCACTAAGCTAAAAGTAATTCAATATCAATGCTTTGCTAAGCACTGTTGTATTGATTTCAACTTTGTATAGTTGTTTTGTTTCACAGAGATAAGGTTGCAGCTTGCGCTAATCACTTCGTTGGTGATGGTGGAATGACAAGAGGCATCATAGATTTTCACAACATGGTTTTTTTTATTTGATCTTTAAAACTTTACTTTGTTTATTTACATGATGAATAATGTTTTCATCTGATTATCAAACATTATATATTTTGTTATGTTTCGGGACACCTAAAGATCTCAAACGTTTAGTTGACGAAGCACACGGTGATCACATTATTATAACTGTTTGTTGATCAATCATTGACCTTTGTGCGTACTAATTTTCATGCTGAAGTTATTGATATTCTGAATTTATATGTAATAGGACTTGGATTGTTGGTCTTCATGGACATCGTACATTCTTACTCAGCTGCAGATAATGGTTGGATTGTCGCTCTTTGATGGATCAAATGACTTCTATTTCCATACTGGTAAGCGAGGACATCATAAGTTTTGGGGTACAAGGATGTTCAAATATGAAGACCTTGATGTTCTCTATTATTTGCTCTCGAACCTAAACTGATATGACAAAATATTATTTCTTTCGACTATATACTGCAAATTACCTTAAGATATGTGTACAAATCTTTCTTATTTATAGGTGGGCAGTGGAGTACCATGTTAATGGTTTCAATTTTCATTCTCTTGCATCAATGATGTATACGCACAACGAGTTTGCCTTATTTACCGGTGATATGGACGATTCCAAATAGAAAAACTTCAATCATTCCGATTTATTTGAAGGTGTAAGGCATCTCGATATAAGTTTTATATAGATTGCATTATGGGTGGGTCAATCGGGTTGGGTAATAGGTACATTGACCGGTCTGCACTGTTATACCTCATATTGGCAAACGAGACATTGCAAGTTCTTTATCCTAATATTATAACCATTGCTGAAGACGTAAGTAACTAAATTTTTTTTTGCTTTGAAAATCTGAACAGTGACAAAAAAAGAATCTTTTTTCGGTTAATTGACCCGGCGACGCTTTATCCTGGATTATGTGAACACACTTCTCAAGGTAGGCTGGGATTCGATTACTTTGTAAACCCCCGTGCATCAGATATGTGGTTGTCGTTTCTTGTAGACGTTAAAGATTTCAATTGGAGCATGAGTAAGGTGTGTACCACTTAACCATCACCAGTTCTGTTTTAATAAAATTTAAAGGTGGTTATTTTTGGGATAAAATACCAACATCATATTTCAGATCATAGACACGCTGGTAGGGATCAAAGGAAGTTTTGATAAAATGCTTTTATACTCTGAAAACCACAACCAGGTAAGTCTATACTCTATATGGTTATCCAACAATTTATCTCATATTTAGAAGTTCACACTATGGCAATTATGATCTTTACTTTGAGAGTAAGACTGAAATTTATCTAAATCTTTGCCTTATTTATCTCTCTATGTTGTTATGAGTTGCTCATATACTATTTTGCCACTTTTATTGGTTAGTACAAGTACTGTTATCAGTTTCTATGATGCCTAAAAAATTACAGACATGCATTTATTTATTGTGTTTCTTTAATGTTGCAGAACGTGGAAATAAACCACAAGTGAATATTAAAGTAAGTTTCCAAGTCTATAAACATTGTATCACATTATTAGGTTGATTCACGGCCCCGTCCTGAGTCATCTACTACCCCTGCTTCTAGGTATTTAATCTAAGAAAACTTTGCCTTGAAGTGATTAATCTGACTTTATGCATTATATCTGACATTTTGTGTATACAATTTGGAATCAAGAATAGTGTCCAAACTAGCTCAGGCATGTTTTTAAACCATAAAGAGAGGAAGTACCTAATGGTTCATGTTAGTGTGCTTCCCTTGCGTGCGTGCGAGTGTGTGTGTGCCATTAAGCAGCTGATTGCTTTAGTACAGCTGACCATTTATATATCCTGTTTATATACAAAACAGGCGATTGAAAAACAGATTGCTACATATTCTCAAGTTCTAATCAAAAATGAAAAACTCATTCAAGTGTTAAGGTGGGTGCTTTGTTTGTTGAGTTCTTGATTGTCATTTTATTCACAAGTATACTAATACATGTTCAGTATTAAAACTAACATTTACAGAAGCACAAGCACATGTATGAACCAAATCAGTTTTACAGACTGTACCATGACTACTTCTCTGATACGGTAAACTATTCACTGTATCTATGCATTCAACCTGTGTATCTGTAATGTGTTCTACCTAAGCTGTTAGTTTACCTGTTGATATGTTGTATAATGATGAAGTATTTATTTCATACAGTTCTACTTGAAGCGTGGTGGTCAAAGAGTAGCGACGATGTTGATGTATTTGACTGATAATGTTGAAGGGGGAGAAACCTTTTTTCCTATGGTAAGGGCTGCATTTTTACCATTGATTGCATGTGTGAATAAAGCATCAAGTGTTGTACGGGCTGTATTTTTACCATTGATGTATTTGACTGATAATGCCTCCATCTTTTATTAATGGATTATAGTAATCAAGATGGCTGCACTTTTTCTCGTGATGATGAACGGTTTAAATCGTTTACTCATTGTTCTCAAAGTCGTTTTCTTAATCCTTAATTCAATTTAATTTCTTCGATAGTATACTGAAAACGTATATATTGGTTATCGTAATCGTTTTTAGCTTTGAAATCTGCTGATAATCATAATGCACATCGAAAAACAGGTCACACTATCTATCAAATGTTTTCACCAAGAAGCACTAAAGGTTATTGGTGAAAACATAGACACTTTAATCTTACTCTAAACCGTTAAAAGTCGTTAAACTCTATTGTCTGTTAATTTTCTAAATATGATTTTATTTTTATATTACAGGTCCAATATAACAAATATAACACCAGGCGAATGCGAATCTCAACTTCTTGTGGCGTCACTTCACTGCTAGCCAAAATCAACGTTGTTGCTCACTTGATGGATTGAATGTTAGTATCATCAGTATATTAGCCGTTGATTATGTTGGCGGGTAATGTGCATTCAAACATGCTATCTTTAATTATATATATTCATGTAATATGCTTGTAAAATCACGATTTTCAAGTTTGTTTATCTTTTAAGTTATTCCTTTTACGAAAGCACTTCCCTATGTGATTTTGGTTTTGTGCTTTAAATTAATGAGGTACTCTTGTTTGAATTTAATGAAGTGTTTCGTTTCTAAATTCTAACCAGATTAAACATATTTCATTTTTTTACTTTACATCTAAGAATTATATATTCCATGTTGTTATAGATATCTTGAAGGTCTCCAGTATGCTGCTCAACTAAGGTTTTAATGAGCTGGACCGATTTAGCATCCTCGCCAAATCACTAATTCTTTGATCTAATCAGGTATATTGCTGTTGAGTTTGCTTCAATTTGGCGTGGTATGGGTTTTACCATAAATCTATGTCTCAGAAGGGAACTTCCATTGAGGTTATAAAAAGTTTTGTTTATTATTTCCTACGTACAATCATCTTCTATATAAATGTTATACCGTTGCAGGGGTTTTGATGATGAAATGAGAGCTCTGGTTGCAAGAAATCTCGAGGGCAAAGGCGTAATCTTGCACCCACAGACAAACTTGACACAGGTTCTCTTTTTAAAATTAATAAAAGATTTTAGCATTCAAGCTTTCCTGAATCTTGCTTTTAATTTAAATTGAATTGCAGCTGGTAAAAACAGGTGATGGCATAAAAGTTACTACAGATCACGGTGAGGAGCTAATGGCAGATGTTGTACTTTTTGCCACCAGTAAGTAAATGTCACTAACTTGCATGAAATGATTACAGATATAGTTGGACATGTTTGTTATCTTTCATGAAAGATAGTGACGTGAATTAGATCTCAACAAGTATTAATATCGATAGGACAACCATGGTTTGTTTTACATATTATTTTTTATTATAACACTGTAAGCATTATGTTGGGTTGTGCATAGCGTGTCCTTTTCACATCCATCTTATTTGAGTAGTCTACTTTTTCAGGGCTGAAAGGATTTTACATAGAGCATCGATAGTTTAATAGACATCTCACTTATTGATGTAAGTTTTTTAACATATAACAAAAAAATTACGAAAACTCAGTTGCAAGCAAGGAGGCCTAATACAATTAAAAACATAAAATAGGTTATTATTAGTAATTGTAGCTTAATGTTTTCGGGTGACAATGAAAATGTTATTGTTGGTTTATAATTATGACTTTAAACAAATCCAATAACCAGGAAGCCTGCGTGTCCAATAATTTTACATTGAATGAATACTTGACAAACACATCTGATCCAGTTTTGCAATCCAAGATGCTGGCCAGCTACAACAACCACGGTCCTATTTGTGGCTTCCATCTCTTTTTGGTGTATGTGATGATGTAATAGAAAAGGTACCCACCACATGGTTTTTGTTGGTTGCTTTGATTTGAATACCTTATAATATATCAACAATTTGAAGTTTTTTTATATTCAAGATCCACTACTTACAGCATTGAGGAAGTCTACGTCAAATGTCTCAAAAGGATAAAGCTCTACAAGAATTTGTTTAGGACCAATGGTTGTATGATACCGCAAATGGTAAATTTGGACTTGGTGTTAGATCGTCCCTTGATTTGTGGAGTTGGTTTCATAACAATGAAGTTCCTCTATGTGATGCCTGCAATGAAGCTGGAATTAAGGTTCAATCTTCAAATTTCTTTTCTAAACTCTTTGTAAATCAGGATTATCTATCAACGTAGCCTTTTTTATATCTTAGCTGCTCAATAATTATTTTTAATAATCTAAGTGCGGTCTGATAGGGGAATGTGATATATGTATTATGTGCAGAAAGCGTACAAGACTAGAGAGAGCAGTGAAGGCTCGTGTCATTCTCTTTCAATCAGTATGGCAAAAGGTAAGCTAAAAAATCACTATTGTCTGGTAACTTCATATAATATGATTATATCATTAAATTTCAGATGTCAATCATATTTTCTTTTAATTTTAAAATTACAAATTGTTCATCCAAAGCCATTGAAGAGAGTTTTGAAGTCTTGGTTATTAGCTCACCTACTACTGGCCTAAAACATGTACCTTCAGTCCATACTAGACACTACAACACAAATGGGCTAATGCAACGGTCATAATCGGTTGCAAATCTGTTGCAACAGATTTGCAACGGATATTGACTATTGCAAAAAGGCTCCATGCAAATTTATTTTGCAACCGACTTGCAACAGACAAAAAATATTTGCAATGGCTTTGCAACGGAAGAAAGGTTGTTGGAAATTAGGGGCTTTCATTCAAAAAACAGATTTTGCAACCGAAACATATTTGCAACCATAACTATAAAAATGAATTTGCAACGGTAAACTTTTGCAACGATTTTTGAAACCACAATTTTTGCAACAATAGGCAAGACTAAATTTTGCAACGAAACTTTTTCTTGTAAACTCGCTTAAAAATTAGATCCAAAACATCAGATCCATCAAGTTACTGAATACAACATACATTTACACAAAAATAAATATCATACACTGATGCACAAGTTCACATAGCTCGAATGTTGAAAACAAAATAATTACCGGATAAAAAAAAGCTTTGGTGGGTGCAGGCCGGATGGGTTGCTAGGGTTTTAGGTGGTACATATCGTGGTGGATATGATGACCAGAATGAACATGGGATTTTGATGGATGAATTGTTGTTGGATGGTTGTTTTACATACATCTGTGGTGAATTTGTAAGGTACCCCGTGTTAGAATGAGCAAGAAATGTCAGTTGCTTATGTGTTTTTTAGGCTGAAAGTGAAAAGGAAGAAAAAGGGGTCTATGAATTAGAGGGATATTGATGTGGGTTTTGATTTTGGTGAATAAGGGTGGCGTGGGAGAGGGAGAGATGAAAAAAAAAGAGCGAGAGGTTAAAATTTCATTAATTTCTAGTGTGAACACAAAATTTTATAATCATACTAAAAATAAGTATAAAAATACCTTTTAAAATGATAACTTTTAATTATAAAAAAAGAATACAAAACTATAAAATTAAAAAACTTAAAAAATACAATAATAATTTAATTGCGAAGAAGTGATTTATATTACGTCACTTGGTAGAACTAGTATACATTGTTAAACCTGTCGATTGATGGGTTAGTTTCAATAATTCTTAAGAAGGGTGTGTTTTATATACAATTATTACGTTCGATGTTCGCTTTTATCCAGTTTTTGGATCGTGAGCACCCATGTGTCCAGGTGCTAGGGAACCTTTTGAGGTTTGCCTGGGGTTTAGAGCCATTTGATATTTGGATATTGTCATAGTATCGCTATATTAAATATCGACAAGAACACAAATAGTATCGCTATAAAGGTCTCAATACAAAACATAAACCGTAATAATAAGAAGGTTCCAAACCTACAGACCCATAAACCCTCAATATCCTTGATGGTCTCCTCGATGCATTTGATGTTCATTCACTGTCATTGATGGTCTTTTGGGCGCAAGAACTATCCTCTTAAGATTAGCTTTTGGGTAGAATGCGACTAGTTCTGAAGACAGTATCTTAAGCCCAAAGAACCTTCTATAAATCATGGATCATCCGTTGAACATCTAATGTATAACGGTAGCATCTCGACTCCTCCGTTGAACATCTCATGTACAACGATAGCATCTCGACTCATCCGTTGAACATCTAATGTATAACGATAGCATCTCGACTCCTCTGTTGAACATCTCATGTACAACGATAGCATCTCGACTCATCCCTTGAACATCTAATGTATAACGATAACATCTTGACTCATTCGTTGAACATCTCATGTACAACGATAGCATCTCGACTCATTCGTTGAACATCTAACGTATAACGATATCATCTCGACTCCTCCGTTGAACATCTCATGTACAATGATAGCATCTCGACTTATCCGTTGACCTTCTAATGTATAACGATATCATCTTGACTCCGTTGTAATTCCGTTGCAATTCCGTTGCTAATTAAATTTGCAACAGACTTGCAACATAATACAAAATAAATTTTCAATGAAATTGCAGCGGAAAATAAATTGTAATTTCTTTTAGACTTATTTTTTTTGTCTTTCGTTGCATTTCTATTGCAATTATGAAAATTTACAACGGAATTGCAACGGAAAATAAATTGTAGTTTCTTTTAGACTTATTTTTTTGTCTTTCGTTGCATTTCCGTTGCAATTATGAAAATTTGCAACGGAATTGCAACGGAAAATAAATTGTAATTTCTTTTAGACTTATTTTTTTGTCTTTTGTTGCATTTCCGTTGCAATTTTATATTATTTGCAACGGAAAAAATAACAATATATATAAAATAAATTAGTTTATATTTTTCAACGGATCTGCAACCATTTTCTTTGTCGATGCAAATTCGGTTGGTAATTCGTTGCATTACGGTTGCAAATTTGGAACAAAAATATACCGTTGCAATAGCCTGTTTGTGTGGTAGTGAAAGTCGTGAGAGTCAATCGAAGAAGTTTTGCTAAGAAGAGTAGAGTTCCTCTATGTGCAAAGCTATACATTGTCGTTGAGCTGGAATTAGCCACAAATAACTTTGGCAAATAGCATTTTCTTTTGACCCTATTTTTTGTCATTCAAAAAAGACAAAAATAGTTCAGGATAGCAAACATTTTCTAGAATTTCTCGTATATTCAACCCCATAGCTGATAATAGAACTAGAATAGATAGTTTTTGTTGCCTACTCACACGAACCCATATCCTTGCTTTTCCATCAATCTCTAATTCTAATCTTCCTCCCCAATCTGATATTATAGTGCCGGTATAGACTGAAATTCACAATGATGATTAATAAGAGGCAAGGCCAGTAACTATCACATGTTCGTTTGTTTTAGCAACCCTGGTATTCACACACGGGAAACTATATGTCGCACTAACAAGAGCCAAAAACAATAGAGGATTGAAGATTATCTGCTTAGACAGAGAACATAACCATTTTGTTTTTTCACACAACCAACTATACGCATCAAAATCTTCTATATACAACTTTAATTAAGTTCATAAATGGTTATAGCAACGTTTTACTCTATAACAATTTTTAATCTTATAATAGTTTTTTGAGAATACTACATGATTACATAAAAATGGAACTTGATCAATCCATCCATGTGCAGGTGGACTTATGAACATTTTTTTGTTATTATTGATGTAATAAGAAACTTATTTAAAGGCCGGTCTTTTGTATGTTATGCTATTATCCGTGAAATCACATGAAGTACCCGAGAACAAGAGACGTGTATCAACGGTGAAAGGAATTGTCATAGCAAGACGCAATGCGTGTCTAAATACAACCATCAGATTAAGAAGGCATTAATCTTTGTTAGGGAAAGGTAACCGTGTAACATTATTAAAATGAAAGTGATGCCTTATGTATCATTTTTAATGTGCATATATATCATCAACATGTTAAAGTGCATACATGTACCATTTTTAAAGTGCATATACGTATCCTTAATAAAATGAAAGACATAACATCTTTTAAAAATGAAGGTTTATTGATAATAATACAAAGTTTTATCTTTTTATGTGTTTTTTACTTATATAAATATGATTAAAGAGATTAAAAAGTTTGAATATTTGCATACATGTAAATATTTAATTTCCAAAGTACATTATCTTGACAATGACGATTAATAAGAGGCAAGGCCAGTAACTATCACATGTTCATTTGTTTTAGCAACCCTGGTATTCACACACGGGAACCTATATGTCGCACTAACAAGAGCCAAAAACAATAGAGGAATGAAGATTATCTGCTTAGACAGAGAAAGCAACCATTCTGTTTTTTCACACGACCAACTATACACATCAAAATCTTCTATATACAACTTCAATTACTAAGAGCCAAGGCTAAACACTATTACTGCTTAGTTTGATAATGTTTTGGGACATCAAAATGTTGTAATAAAACATCAGACTTAACTCTTGAACCCAAAGGTTGATACGGGAAAATGGTCTAAGTCACTAGAACAACGGGCTGATGCTATGGGACTTCAATTACACCGAAACTTAGGGATTATAATGAAGAAACCGACACTGAACACTTACAAGTAGGAGATTATCATTAAATGTGCAATTACAAGTATATTCATGGTTGCGCTATCTGTAAGTAATTTAGCATTAAATTGTTCAACCAAACACAAAAGTTACGAAAATGTGCATTTGCACATAGAAAGCACGTCGAATGGGTCAACATGTCGTCCTGTCAACCCATTTAAGGTTTAAATTTTTTTAAATAGTTTTATAGTTGAAAAGTCAAATAGTGTAAAAAAGAGTGGGTTAAACGAGTTGATCTGTCAACTTAGATTGGTAAACGGGTCAACTCAACGTGTTTACATAAACACAACAACCATTAGAACTAAACGACAAATATTGTCTCAAAAAGAGTTTTATGAACCGAACCTGTCGCATCCACTAGATGCTTTCCATACAGCCCGTTCGGTATTTATGCATATATGAATTATGAATTGGGATGGATTTTTTATGCATCAAACAAAAAGTTTGATGTTTGAAACGCCGGACTTATGTTTTGGGACATCAAAATATTGCAATGAAACATCAGACTTAACTCTTAAACCTAAAGGCTGATGTGGAAAAATGGTCTAAGTCACTGGAACAATGGGCTGATGCTATGGGACTTCAATTGTACAGAAACTTAGGGATTTTAATGACGAAACCGACACTAAACCCTTACAAGTAAGAGATTATCTTTAAATGTATCATTACAAGTATATGTTTCTGCACTTTATAGCGAAAGTTTTATTAACCGAACCCGCCCGTTGGGCGGGTTATGTTACTAGTATATATATATATATATATATATATATATATATATATATATAAGCAAACACTCAACCAATTGCCTTTGACCAAGGCAAG